>RJWJ010008040.1:0-55292 GCA_004363605.1 Indri indri | reverse complement strand
GCAGAGAATAAACAAGATAACAGATGGGAGAATTCTTAATGACGGCAGAGCTATGATGAGGACAGTGGTTGGGGGGTAGCCAGGGAGTGGGAGAGGTTGGGAGAATGGCAGGTGCCCTTTGAGACCGGAAGCCTGGGAGCAACTCTCTGGGGACCTTTCAGCTAAGCGGTACCCTGGGAAGGCAGGAGCTCCCAGGCAGGATGGCTGGCACACAGGCTCAGAGTGGAGTGCGGCTCGGCATCTCCGGACCAGACTGCTGGGCCCACGTGTTGCCTGAGGGTGGGTCATGACCTGTCAGCACATCTGCCACTGCTGCCAGTGCCTGTACTGGTGCTTCCTCTGTGCCAGGCACTTCCAAGGTGCTTGACACGTGCCACCTCATTGAGCCCTCACACGGCCCTGTGAGGGGGTACTGTCCATGCCTCTTTATGGCTGAGGAAACTGAGGCACAGTGGTCGAGTCCTTGTCGAAGCCGCACAGGTAGTCTGTCACCTGCACTGTGCTCTTCTCAGGACTCTGAGCTCCCCTCTGTGGGGACAAACTCCTTAGGGATTTTAAGTTCCTGATGTGTTTATGCTTAATATGAGTATTGCTGCTGCGTAAAGAATGAGCTGTGGTTGAGCAGTAATGCTTTTTGTTGTAAAGTTGCTGTTTTTGAGGTCCACAGGGCAGTTTCTGTTTCTTGCCACTTCTGTGTGGCACTTCCCTTTCTGATGTTGAAAGGGCTGATCTGGTGTGACAGGTCAGGGTCTGGGGTTCATGCTAACTTCCCCCATTGTCTCCTCTTTTCATGCTTGCTGGCACCTTGGGGGTGGCCCAGTATCCTGCCACCTGTCACTGCCCGAATACGGCCCTCGGGAGGGTTGCCATCAGGCAGGGGTCTCTATCAGGAGCCTAACTAAGGTGGGCAGGAACCCCGTAACGGGACCTTTCCTCCTTCATCCCTGAAAGCTCTTGGGCTTTCAGTTCTATTTGTGTGAAACTATTTGAGATGTCCCTAAATAGTATTTGTTAATTTGCTTGTTTTACAAATATGTGGCATGTGTGCTAGGTGCAATTCTAGTGGCTTCACATGTATAAACTCATTTTAAAGCTTATACCAGCTCTTCACGTGGGAAATGGAGACGCTGGAAGACCGCACAGCTAGTGCGTGCTGGAGCCGGCTGTGAGCTATGCTGTGTCCGTTGTGTAGGGACCTTTCTGACACACTTCTGGACTCAGTGCCAGGGCCACCCTCCCTCCTGTGTCCATGGGCCTCATCTCTGCTGCCACTGCTTGTTTTTGTTTCTGGCTGGTGTTTTCCACTGGCCTCCGACTGTCTGTGGTACTTGCAGCAGTGCCATTGTTGTATACCTGTCTCCCTTACCTGATGGTTAGCTCCTTGAGGGCAGGCTTGTTGTTTCCCTGAATAGGCAGTGAGTCGATATTTGTTGAATTGATGAAAACCCATAGAGTGCCCCATCTAGATGGAGGCTAGGGGCGAGCTGGTGAAGGGACTCAGTATGTCTGCAACAGCCCATCTGTTCTCTCACAGCTTAGCCTCTTCTAACCCTCACCATTCAAACCTTTATGCACTACTTAAACTTGTATGTTTTATTCATTCTTTCAGGGCCTTCAGAAACTGATTCTAGCTGAAATGTAATGAGCAAGTAGCCTTTTTATTTATCTTCATGTCAAGTAGCTTGTGTGAGTGCCGGCATTTTGTCACTGGGGTGCAGCTGTTCAGTTTGAGAGAGTGGTGCTGCCTGGTCTCTGCTGGCTGTCCTGGGTGGCTCGCTGTCGACTGCCCTGGCTCGTGGTTCTTGGCACTGGCTTGCCTTTGGTGGAAGGCACCTGGGGTCCTGCAGGTCCCATGTCTCTGTTTTTCTGGGAAGATTGTTGGACTGACTTACTACTCTAGAGTTTTTGGATTGGAAAGGGCCTCCAGTTTGGTTAGGAAACTCTACTTAGTAAATTTTGATAGCTCCAGTACAAGAGAAGATGTGAGAAGGCCCCAGAGGGCAGCAGCAGACACAGTGCATACTGTGTGGCCTCTTGGCCTTACCTTCAGTGGCCTGTGTTGGGGCATTGTGCCCTGAAAATGTCCAGAGCTTGTTCAGATTCCTAAACAGGGTCAGGACGTTTCCTCAGTCCCCACTATGGGGACCTTGAGGAATCCTGGAAGGGTGGCATGTGCATATTGAAGAAATGCATGTGTGCTTTTGTATTGTCATCCTTTTGTTCCTCTGCCCTAGGGGGAGCCCAGATTCTTTCTCGTGTTGCAAACTGGTGATGGCCTGTTAGTAGTTTTAGAAGCTGAGCTCAGGCGAGGGTGTCTGACAGAGACGCACCATCAGTGGGTAGGATGTGTGCTGCGTGCAGTTGGAGTCCAAGAGCAGGTCTGTGCTCACTGAGAAGGCGAGGAGGTCCCCCCGCCCCGAGTCTGTGCTAGGTCCTCCAGAGCCGTGCAGGTGAGAGTGCAGGTTCCCACGATGCTGCGCAGCAGAGTCACATTGGGCAGTAGGCAGTGCCAGCTTGTCTGGACTCACCCCACTGACCACACCTGTCTCTGGGAGTGTCACTGGGAAGGCCTCTCACTGGCCCCAGGCTGTCATTGGCCCAGGGTGGGTAAGAGATATGTTTTTCTGTGTATGAAATATGCACTGTCTTGAATATATTAGGTCACGTGGATTTTTCAACTCGCTATCGAACAGGCATGTTCGGTGTTGGCCAAATGGGAAAAATGCTTTATACAGGGTATATGTTTTTATTTTCCAGTAAGTCGTTGTGAGAAAATTAGATAGTCAGCTATGACCGATGAGTGGGAACAGTGTGTACAGCTTGAACTTGCAGGCAGGTGTGGTCTTGAGAGCCCTGAAGTAGCACACCTGCCTGTTCCCTTGTCCATGGAAAACTCTGCAGTCTCCCAGTGTCTTGCCTTTTGACCATGTTCCCCTCTTTCACTGACTGTTTCCCACCTTTGCTAGACTTAGGTCTAGTAAAATAGACTTCTTTGATTATCTGTTAGTCATCACTTTTATATTTTCGTTTAAAAATAAGTCAAAATCCCAGATGGCCCTGTAGGAAGGGGAAGTCCCCTCCCTCTTTTCCTTTACAGGTACTTGCCCTGAGGCATTCTCAGTTCCCAGGAGTTCCTTTGTGTCTTGGGAACCAGTGAGAGATCGGGTTCCCAGTGAAAATTAAAAAAAGGAAAAAACCTGAGTCCTTTTCAGACCATATTTAGATGTCAAATCTGCATTTAATATGTTTTAAAAAATAACTTCTTATCCAGAAAATATATGTCTAACTAAATTTATATTAGTCTGTATTGTGTGTTTTCTCTGATAGTTGAGAGAAACTAACTGGTCCTTCAGTTTAGAAGTGATAATGATATTAATTCCTACTGCCGTTAATATTTTTCTACTTCTTTCTCAGGCGAATGGAATGCTTATTCTTCCCTTTTAGGGAAGGCTGTTAGGTTAGATTGGGTAGTATCCACTTGGGTTTCAGAGTGTGGGAGCTTTTTTTAAAAAAAAGAAACAACAAAAAACAGCCTCCAGAGTCTCCCTGGAGAGTTTCTGATTTAATTAGTTTGGTATTTAACGCTGACCAGCTGGGCCCTTTAAACTAGGGTTTGGTGAGGAGCATGAGCGGTCAGCTGGGGGCTGCAGAATAGCCCGGAGATCCTGCCAGCTTCAGAAAGGCAGAGAGGAAAGAACATTTTTGTCCAGCCTTCTCCCTGCGAAACTAGGCCAGCCCAGTTGTGCTGAGAGTTTGAGGTAAAATTAGTGTGGCAACAATTGAGGTCTTTAAGAAATGGCGGGGTGCTTGTTTATGGGAAAGGCCTGTGGGTGATGAGTGAAATGCTTTTGTTCTTCTTGAAAGAGAGGCTAGGGGTGGTGAGGTGGTGCTAGAGAGAGCCTCTCAGTCAGCTCTGCCCTTAATGTTTTTTTAATTTTGAAAGTTTAAAACTAACAGAAAGGTTGGAAGACTAGTGTAGTAGTAAACACCTGTGTGCCTTTCTCATAGATCACCAGCGCTTTGTGAGTTCAAACACACCTATTTATATTTTATTTTGCTGACTGTTTAAACCACATTGTAGACCTCATGAGCCTTACCTCTGAACACTTCAGCACATACATCTTAAAAGAACGTTCTCCTATCTAACCATGTGCTGTTATCACACCCAAGAAATTTAACGTTGTTTTAATAATATTATCTCTTACGTAAAATCCACATTCAAATTCTGCAGTGGTCTCACAGTGACATGTACAGCTTTGTTTTTTTTTTCAAATGTAGGATCTGAACGAGGATTGTGCATTATGTTTGGTTTGTCACGTCTCTTTAGGTTCCTTTAATTAGAATTGTTCCTCTGCCTTTATCACTTATGACTTTGATATTTTTTAAGAATCTGGGCTGCTTAACCTGTAGAGTGCCCTACAGTCTGGACGTGATTTGATTCAGATTAAATATTTTGGCAAGAATTCTACATAGGTGATGTTCTGTACTTCCCATTGCATCATATCAGAAGGTACTAATGTCAGCTGACTCCATTGCTGGTGGTGCTAAATTTGATCACTAGATTAGAGTGATGTCCACCAGCTCTCTCTGTTGTAAGGGTACCTTTTTTCCCTTTGTGTTTAGTAAGTAATCTCTGGTTGATACTTTAGAACTTGTGACTATTTGGCCCCCAGACCTTTGACTTGATGCTTCTAGCATCTGCTGGTGATGGATCCTTGCCTGAATGACATGCTGTTATATTTTGGTGGTCACCACATGGCCTTTTGACTTGAGGCTGCCCTTGGGACCTCAAGCTCTGGTCACTAAGGGACATCTGTGAAGAGGTGGTGTTGGGCATCTAAGCTAGAAGGTTGTGTGCATTTTGGGATGTGGAAGAGGAGAGCTCTACTTTCAGGAATTCGAAGATTATATGGTATCATTGTGAACTTAGCCATTTACTTCTGAGCTCTGTATTACTTCTTTATAAGCTTCTTATTATCAAGCAAAAAATTAGCCTGTGGCTCAGACCAAAGCCTCGAGCTGAATTTTATCCATGCTGACATGAGTAGTGAATAGAAAAAAATTAATTGACAAGGAGAGAACAAGTAAAGATAGACATTTTCCATTTTACGTATGAGAAGAAGTGGTGGTAATACAGAAGAGGTAGAACTGTAATAAAAAGTTACACAAACACACACCAGCAGCTTAGTGTTATAGTAATAACTGCTTCCTGAGTATCTCCTCAATACCAGAAGCACCACAGGCAGTGTCGTGGGGTAGATGCAGTTGTCATGTGACACGGAGGAGAAACTGAGATGTAGAGAGCCCAGTGTGTACCATTGATTAAGTGGCACAGTTAGTTGGTGTTTGATTGCAGGTTTATGGAGATTCCAAAATTTGTAAATTGACAATGAAATATCAGCTCCAACAAGGGAATGGAAGCAGCAGTTGGTGGAAGATTATAGATACTTGGGCATTTTATCTTTACAGGGAACTATGTAAAGTAGCATTCATAATGTTCTGCATTTTGAATTTTTAATAAGTATGTTCATATAGATGATGTATATAAATCTGCACCATGCAGTTGGAAGGAAATTTAAGATTTAAGATGTATAATTGCAAAAATGTTAGTTTTTAACATTTTTTGGAGTTCCTTAGCACCATCATTGGGGTGTGGTGTATAACTTAATTAAAGCCATTCAGTATAGTAAGGGATTTATTACCTGGAAAATAAAACAGCAGATGAATCGTTGGCAACTTCAACGTTTGCATAAATGCTTCCCTGCATTTGCTAATTGTTCATCTCTTAGTGGTGAATGTGTTAAAAATTCAAACTGTACAACAGTTTCATAGATTCTGTGTGTGCTGGTTATACTGTAAAATGCATTTTTTATTATGGATCATGGTCACAAATTTGGACATCGATCAGATGGAGGTGTTAGAACAACCGGGACAAAGCAGCTTCGCGAATGCAAAATTCGTGTATTAAGAGTTTCGAGTTGTCCCAATTTCAAATTTTACATCCCTTTTCTAAGAGAAGACCTGAAAACTTGTCTTCTTCCTGTTTTATAGTGTTTTGTTGAACTCTTGGTTTAGAACTGGCCCCCCTGGAAGAGGTAGACGTCATTTCACGAGACTTTGAGCATTCCTAGGAAGAGGTGGGATGAAATCATGAGATCCTTTGACTGGAGCATTTCTTGGATAGATTGTGTTCTAAAATATTAGGGAGCATAGTTTGGATTTCATTGAGAGTGGAGAACTTGAAGTATTTCCCCAGGTGATGTTGATCAGTTTGCACACAATTATGAGATTTAGTGAGCAGTGTGCCCTGACCTGAGGGAGTATACAGGTTGACAAAGTATCTCTGCCCTGAAGCATCATAGAGCATGGAGTAAAGGGAAAAAACAAACCTGTGTGACGGAAACGCAGGGCTGCAGCTCTGAGTACTGCCAGAGTGAGACAGCTAACATGGGGTTGGAGTTTAGGGAGGGGAAACAGCACTTCCAGGTGGAGAAATGAAAGAAAGCTTTAGGTAGGAGATGGGACAAACATCTGTGTGGGTAAAGACTGTTGCTGCTTCTCAAGTTGCTTTGTTGAATCGAACCAACAAAATGGATTTCATGAACTGTTCTAAATGGAAATTAAAGGGAAAACTGAACTGCCTGAAGCATTCTAGTCCTAACTGCTAGGGGATGTGATAACTTGACCCTAGGTATGTATAGAGGAAACACATTCGGTAGAAGGAGCTGGACAGTAGCAATGGAAAATTGGGGCTGTTGCAAGTAGGAGCGTGGTGTGGCTGAAAGGAGAGAGCACCAGTGGGTGGCTGTCGTGTGGCTGATTATGCTGTAGACTGCCCAGCCAGGCACTGTCGTGAGTGCTTCTGCCCTAGCACTCACCCCCAAGCTGGGACGGAGAGCCATGGTAGAGGGCTGCTGCCTAGCTTTCTGCAGTTAGGCAGACATTTGTTGAAGAGACTGTTCTGTTAAAAGTTGAGCATGTTGTCTGTCAGATCTCTTACCTTCATGAGTTTAATCTTAAAGAATGTAGGAAAGGAAAGGGAAGAGCTGTTAGTACAATTCTGATCTATGAAGAGGGATTACTTGGGCAGCAGGAGAAACAGGAACATGGAGGGAAAATTTCAGTGTTACCTTGGAGACGCAGTGGTTGTGAAGGGAATGGTCAACTGAGGTAGACGTGTGCCTGAGCAGCTCAGAAAGCAATTTTATTTATTTATTTATTTATTGATTGATTGAAATAAAAAAAAAATCAAAATTTATTTTCCAACAGACAGCACCAGCAGGTATAATTGCAGAGGTTTCTCCATAGGTCATACTTCACAAAACATTACCAGCTCAACAGCTAGAAGCCACTGGTGTGTTCTCTGTAACACTAGCCATGTCACAGTGTAAACAGGTACTGTTACAGTGTTCACGTACAGTTCCACAAGGGAAGGCTTAGCTAGGCCAAAAAACCTTTGGATCCTAAAGTCAGATACAGTAACTAAGAGACAAACTTTGGGTAACAGTCTTCATCCACATTTTTTTTTTTCATTTGCATTTCAATGAGGGCCTTCCACATTAGAGGGAAGGGTCTTTCTTTCTCCCTCCGCCTCATACTGTTAGAGCAGTGTTTCATTGTTTGCTCAATGTTGTTAAATGTACAGGAGAGTAAAAATAGGAATCACAAAAACATCTTGAATGTGCAGCTGTTCCCATCAATATGTCAGTTCTTAAGTTTAAAACAGGGCCTGGGAATACTTCAGCAGTCATTAAGTAGGGAAATAGACACTACAGCTACAAAAATAAAAAATAAAAAGTGAGGTAGATAAATTAACGCTTTCACACCCAGACCTTGTCTGTTCTAGCTTTGTTGCCTTTGTATAATGGCTCAGGAAAAAAAATTTCATAATTACTTGGTATAAGTCAAGCTGAGGAAAAATTCTAAAACTCAGTGTGTGAACCTGTGGTAGGAAACACACTCTTCTATGAGTTTCTTCTCTGGAACAAACACCCAGTTAGTTCTTCAATGGAGTAGGGGCTAGCAAACTAAATTAAGTCACCTGAGACTCTTCTGGTGGTCAGGAGGACGGAGGCGTCTGGGAAGTGGGCAGTACCTTGGCACTCGGGGCTCCAATGGAATGTGTTTAAATGAGCAGCACACACATTGACTAAAGTCCGTTTGAGGGCTTTCTACTGAAGGTTCTAACGTTGAAGGAATTTTGTAATTCTATATTCTCGATTTTTTTTTTTTATTACAGTCGTTCCCTCGGTATATACAGGGGATGGGCTCCAGGACCCCCAAGTATACCAAAATCTGTGCATACTCAAGTTCAACAGCCATTACTGTGGAACCTGAATGTGTGGAAAGTTAGCCATCTGTACACCTGGGTTTTGGATTCTGAGAAAGCTGTATTCTCATTGGCATAGTGTATTTTCCATCCATGTTTGATAGGAAAAAAGCTATATACATGTGGACTCGTGCAGTTCAATCCTGTGTTGTTCAAGGGTCAACTGTACATTTAAAAAACAAAACAAAAAGATGAGGACAGGGTTGGGGGCATATAAGACAGGTACCTAAAGAGATGACAGGCCCTGTCCATTTACCCACACATAATTACCATGGAGTATACGGTACCCGTCCCCCCAGTTAGGCTAAGCGGTTGACTTTTCCACTGTGGTTCAGTAAGTTCCAAGTGTTCCACCTTGAAATAGGTGACAGTCTTTGAAAGTAGTCACTTCTGATTGTACACAGTTTCTGTGAATACAGTTTGTTGCAAGTAACAAAGCTACTTTTAGGACCCTATTCTTTCCAAAAAAAATATCTAGTTGGTATTTATTTTGGTATGAATTTTTCAAAAATTTTTCTTTCTTTTATTTTTTTAATTTTTTGCAAAACAGCATAGCAACGATCATGATTGTAGGACTGAGAATGTAGTGGCAACTATAAACATCATTTGCATATCAGTAAGAGGAAAAACAGGAGGAAAAGATGGGCTCTTTAAGAAAACAGAAAAGGCACGGATACTAAAGATTGCACTGTGTCTGCAGTTCTCCTTCCATGCAAGTTCCCTTTTAGCTTAGCTGACGGAGGGTGTTGTTTCCTTCCATACAGTCAGGGAACTGGTGTTTGGGAATGCTGTCAGTAGCACCGGCTTTCCCATGTCAGCACTGATACCTGATTGGGAGCCAACTGTCTGGGACATGGTGGCATTGTTCACAGTGGAGTTGGGGACCTGGAGGGTGGGAGCATTGCTGCTCTGGATCACAGATCTCTGGCCAGACCGAGGTTGTGATGCTGATGCACTGGCTCCACACGGCAGGGTCGATGTTCACCAAAGGGCTCCCATGTCCTTGGGAAACATTTCTGAGACTCTCTTTCCATCTGTACCTGACAGCCATGGTCTTCTTGATGGCCAGCTTCCTGTCACAGTGTGCCTCATTGTCATTGGCCCCTGTGCCATGCAGTGGACCATCAAGCTGCCTTTGGGGTAAAAGCTTACCTACACATGTGGCACACAGAAGGCTTCTCTCTGGTGTGAGTCCCCTCATGAATCTGAAGAACACTAGAGGAAGAGTTCACCTTACGTGATTTTTCGAGTTTACCATGGTGCTAAAGCGATACACACTCAGTAGAAACTGTACTTCAAGTACCCATACAACCATTGTGTTTTTTTATTTTCAGTACAGTATTCGCTAAATTACATGAGATATTCAATTCAATGCTTTATTGTAAAATAGGCTTTATTATAATGGCCCAACTGTAGGCTAATATAAGTGTTCTGAACATGTTTAAGGTAGGCTAGGCTAAGCTATGACATTTGGTAGGTTAGATGTATTGAATACATTTTTAACTTAGGGTATTTTCAATTTACAATGGGTTTATTGAGATGTAACCCCATTGTAAGTCAAGGAACACCTGTATAGCCCTGTAAGGTAGAACCAAGGCCAATAAATAGTTAAGAGTTAGAGGCAGACAGATTGCTTGCAGTCACATTACAGGCACATTGCGTCATTGTGTTCATGCTAGCAAGCTTTCTTAAATGGTACTTACTTTGAAATACATATGCAGTGGGCATATACTGGGAATTAGAAATTAAATGGAGAAGGGCAGACAGCTGTAGCATTTTGTAGCATTTAGGTAGAAGTATTGGCACCTCCGATTTTTTTTAAACAAAAACTTCTTAGTGAAAACATTTGGTCATAAGCTTATTTTTTCTGACTTTCTTTCTGAAGCTGTCTGGTGAATGTTTTGATTCTATCTGGGTCTTTTGATGGTATCTACCCTCAAGTCTCCAACGCCACCTACTTTCCTGTCACTCAAACTTCCTTTGAACTTTCTGTGTTGTCTGGTGAAAGTTACATATGTGTGACATTGGATTGTTTACAAGTTACTTGTACTTCCCTCATTGTAGTATCTAATTGTTATGAAGCCCCGTGGATTTTACCCATAAATTCTCTTCTAATTCACATTTTCTCGTTCCCATTACAGCTTTCTTAGTTTAGATCTAAGGGAGGGGGGTTTAGTACACTTTTCCTGCCTCCCACCTTCCCTACAGCCCCTTCTGAAGCCCAGTTTTTGCTAACTGGACTGTTTTGTGATTTTTAATTTTTTAGTAGTTACCTTTATAATTGTAAATAATATATCAGAAACATGTATTTCTTGGCTTATCATATTAGATTTCCCTCCTGTGTAAAAGATGAGGACCCTGACTCCACGAGGCCTACTGGGGAGGCCAAGGAGAGCTTGGTCATGGCCAGGGAGGGGGTGGGCAGTAGGCTGCCCACTTGGCCTTTGTTGGTGTGGGTGGTGGGACTGCAGTTTTCTCCCATGGTGCTAAATGGGATAGGGTGATTGTTGTTGAAGTTTTCTGTCCAACTGGGCTGTCCCTGTCATGGTCTTTTGGCTAGTCTAGGGAGGCTTTTCTTAGGGCTGTTTTTGTCTGTGCCCTGTGGTGTTTCTGGGTTGCCAGTTTCTTTGGCACCCAGTCTACGGCACTGGAAGCAAAAAGAAAACCCAGAGAACCCACTGACATGTTGCTTCTCAGGTCCTCAAGCCCTTAGCCAGTGTCTTCTGCTCTCTCAAATTCTGAGTGTTTATTTTATATGCAGCATCCAGGGCTTTTAGCTGCACTTGACTGGAGGGATGGGGAAGTGCATCTTCTCCATCTCATCAGGAGCCCAAGTCAGTCCTCTTCTGTGCTGTGCTGCTGTTTTCTGTTGGGTGTGGCCTTGGCCTTGGTTATCCTGTTTATGATTAAAGGCCTGGCTGATTGTCAGCGTAGCTGAGGTGACTGTACAGCCCTGTGGGTGGGAGACTGGCCTCAACGGCTTTGCCAGGAGCTGTGGCCTGGCTCCAGGGCTGTGGCCAGGAGCACCCTGGGAGAACGGGATGGAAAGGCTCTGGAAGGATCTCCATGGGCACACCTGAGGGAGAGACCTCACCTCCCGGTTTCCCACATCACATCCCAGAAGGGGCACAGCCCAGGCTGGGGTGGAGCTCGCAGGGAAGCTCACTGTTGAACAGACTTGCCTTTCTCGTTCTTCCTCTCAGTGTCTTTTCAGTGGGCCTAGAAGTGCCTCAAGTTCATCTCATGCTAGAATCCGGTGCAGGTAGCTTTTCTCTTAGATAGTGGTCTTGGCTTCCTCTTCAAGAGGAAGGGGCTCTCGTGGTGTGATTCCCTGTGGAGTGTTGCGAGTCCCCCTCTGGTGTTGGGTGACTCTCCCTGCTGCTGCTTTGAATGCTGTTAGGTCACTCAGGGTCCATCTGCAGCCCGTCCTCCAGAATTTCCTCAGACCTTCTTTAGATGGCTCATAGTCTCTCCCTCCTTTTTAGCACTGTAGTGGATTCCTTCATTATTGAGTTTGAGAGCTTTTCCTTGCCATCATTTTAGGGAGGGATGGGGGAGGTAAGTATGTGTTTGCAGTCTTTCTCAGAGTCGGAGTTTTGTAGGTCCATGCTCTGGGTTTTAAAGTTAGTGGATGGACCCATTGCCTTTATAGGCCTGAGTGCTGTTGCCTCACTGACCATTGGCCTGAGCAGTGTCGTGCTTCTGCCCAGATCCTCCTTGGTAGCACATATTTGCTTTCTGGCTGCTATTCCCAGCACACATCACTAGCAATTTAAGACAGAAGTCCAGGGATCGCGTGAAGGCTGTATGGGATGCTGCACGTGTGCCGTAGGTTGTGTCTGAGACCACCTGTCCTCCCGTGGGTGCGGCCTGGCCTGTCCTCCGGCGCCCACGGCTCCCCTGGCCACCTGCTCCATGAGTCCCTCCTCTGGCTGGCTGACAGTGAGACATCATGGGCACAGCCAGGCTGGTGGGCTCAGATCTTGGTTCTGTTTTTGTAACCTTTGTCATGCTGTCTTTTGGAGGCTCGTTTTTCTTGTCTGTGAGAAGAAATTGTCATGCTGTCTGCTATGAGGTGCTGGCTGTGCAGGAGCCAGCATGTCACACAGTGGTCCTCGGCGGGTAAGCCTTGTCCTCCTCTTGCCCTGCCTGGCGGTGCTGCAGATTCCCTGGCTGTGGCTGCCTGGGACTGGGGAAGGAGGTGTGGCGGCACCCTGCAGAGAGCCTTGTCCTGCCTCACTCCCGGCGCTGCACTCCTCCTCACCCTCCGCTCCTTCGGCCCCTTCCTGGAAACTACCTAAAATATTTGGCTATTTCTTTTTTGAATATGTGTTCCCCAGTCTTAGTGTTTGGGCGTTGATACAGTGGAATACACAAAATTGAAAAGATTTGATTTTCATTTTAAACTGACATAAATTGGGGGCATGTTGGATGAAAGTGCTATAATTGATAGAATCCGTCATCAAACTTTAATTTTATCCCTAGGGTGTAGGAGTAGGTGGAATTAAGTACAAAATCTGCAGAAGCCAAGAAGGTGAAAATTTAGTGCTGGATTTCTGTTCACATGTTTCCAGCAATATGGACCATTTGCATTAAATTTAAACAGCACCACTTATTTAAGATTCGTTTTTTTACTCTTGTTCTAAAATCACCAATTTCCTTTGACAATGTGATAGGACAAAATTACATTTTTAAACTTTGCAAACCACACTCCAGAACTGTGCCAAAAGTAACAATTTCTCTTGTCAAAAATAGCTTACTCATAAACCCATTGGGGGAGCTGAGCTGTCTTGCGGCATGTAGACTATTAAAGCTTCAGTGGCGAGTTGAGAGAGTCCTCGTCTTTGGTCAGTCTTGCATTGCAGGGTCTCTTCATTAGTGTTGACGTGGCGGAAAGTGAGGAGAAGGGAAAAGAAGACTGTTTCTTCTCCCCATTTCCTGGTATTTTCATGTTGGCTCTACCCAGAGTTATAACAGCTGGTGACATCATTTAGGTGTGGATCATTCTGCTTTTGCTTTTGTATCAGTATTGCAAGGCCAGTTGTGGCTGGAGATGTTTGAGTTTGTGTGGCCTGGCCAGGCTGCTGTGCTTGTTGGTGAGGGTGTCTGGGAGGAGGTGTGTGGGCGAGCAGTCGTGATAAAGTAGAGATAATTACAAGGAGCCATTCTATGTGGGGTCACTGTTGTTTGCGTTGGTTTGGCCGTGGTGCTGGGGTAATGCTAGCCAGCTCTAGCAGTGTCTGAACCTTTGTGCTGGATGTTACATGTTTATGTGTGGGTTTGCCCAGTACTGGCACGTTACTGTGGGCTTTTCCTTTCCCCGCTCTGTCTGCTGGGCCCCAGGAACATAGAATGTAGGCGGGACTGGTGAGATGCATCGAAGGTGGGGCTGCAGGTGGCCATGTTGCCTCCTCAGGGAGACCATTCCTGAAACTGCAGCCCACACTAAGGAGGACAGAGTAAAGAGAGAGCTGGAGAAAGCTTCCTATTTGTGAGCTTGTGGCTCTTGCTGTTCTTGACTTGTTAGTTCTGTGAAACCAGTAATTTCTTGTTTAAGCCAGTTTGAGTCGGGTTTACTTGCTTGAAATGGAAAAATTCTGACTGGTGGATCTTCACTATATGATGTATAGCACAGTCTATTTTGTGATGTAAAATTTGCCGGGCTGTTTTTATTATATGGAAGGTGTTCCTGATCTATACAGCCTGTGAATTCAGAAGCCAAGGTGAGGCAGGCTCGCTCACATTGGGTAGAGGTGGGGGAGCCTTTCACATCTCAGTGATGTTTGCACATCCTCCTGCTGCCTTGAGGGACCCTGTCCCATTTCCTTGTCAAGTTGTGTCAGCACTCTGCAGAACGGCTGTCATATCTGACATAGCCAACACGAAGGTGTGGTCCCTCAATTTGAAGAGGAAAACATAGGATTCCAGTAGTGGGTAGATCCCCTGGTGGTTTTAAAGTGACCTCTTTGCTACTCCTCCTCCTACACATGGAGCCTTGTTCTCTTTCCCTTGAGTATGGGCTAGACTGGTGATGCTAACAAATAGAATGTGGTGTGTGTGACTTCTGAGGCTAGGCCATACAGTTCCTGACATTGCAGGCACTAGCTTGCTTCCTGCTTGTGCTCTGGGATCACTCACCCTGGGGGTCCATTGGCCACACCTGAGGCCTCCTGCCCACGGCCATGAGACTGAGCTGTCTTGCTAGCACGTCCTCGGCCCCGGGGAGGTCTCAGGCTGCCAGGTGGTGGCAGCTGAAGCTGACTTCTTGACAAGAGACCCTGAGCCACATGTACCCAGCTGAGCTGCTCCTGAGAGACCCTGAGCCACGTGTACCCAGCTGAGCTGCTCTTGAGTGCCAGCGCACAGAAGCTGTGAGATAACACATTTGTTGTATGAGCCACTGAGTCTCAGAGCAAGACGTCCGTGGAGATGGATGACTAGTGCAGGTGCACAGAAGTTAAGGTGGAGCCGCGGCACGTGCTGTCCCTCCCGGCTACCTTCCATCCTTCCCCCGCCTACGTTCTTCCATCAGCCCAGGCCGAACCTGGAGTCTGCCGTGAAAGAATGTGCTCCTTTAGGGCTGACTTGCAGACATTTGTGTGCTCTTTTTCATGGAGATTTCTGTAAAATAGCAGTTATGTGATTCCTGTGCTGAGGATTTGGAAAGGGAAGGAAAACCTTGTTTACTATGGAATAAGTATTTGGTTGGTAAGTGGTCTTCTTATTCTGAATAACAGATGATTCTCCGTCTGTCTTAGCCAGCTAAGAGTTACTAGCTTTTACCATGTAGTGTTAAAATGGTCTTAACTCTAAGTGACCTAACTGCTTCATTTAATGAGTTTTGGTTTTTTTGTTTTTTGACAACGTACTACCTCTCCTTTAAGAATAAGTTCTGTTGGGGGTAAATACAGAATAATGGGTGGAAAGCCACCTTTTGCTAGGTGATGCTGTGTTAGTACCCAGCTCCCACATCTCAGTGCCTTACAACCCCAAAGCTTTATTGTACCAGTTTTTTGTTAGCTGCAGATAAGGTGTCACTCTGCTCCAGGTATCTTCTTTATTCCGGGATCCACGCCGATGGGGCAGCTCCATTTTTGGCCTTGCCTTTCTCATTTAAAGGAGAAGAATGGGAAATTGATAGAAACACCCAAAGCCTCATCATGCCTCTCCTTAGGACCAGTGTGGGTGATTTCTGCTGAGAGCTGGTGTTTGTGTCTTTTGTTCACCTCTCATTGTCCAGAGCAAGTCGTGGCCAGGCCCGGTTCACTCTAATGGCCTCCGCCTGCCAGATGTTTGCTGGTGACTAGTCGAGCCCCATCTTCGTCATGTACAAGTGTGCCCTCCTTATGTCAAATGTTAGTTCAGGAACCAAACTTGATAATAAATTTGGCTACTACAATGTAACCATAGAATAAGGAGCATGCCAAAATAGAGTTCTTTTAGAGGAATGGCAAAAGTTAAGGCTGAGAGTTGAGTATGGGTCAGATAGTAAAGGCTTTGTTGATCAGTTTCAGCGCTTTCAGTGACAGGTGACTGACAGTGTCTTCTGTGGGGTTGGGGGCCAAGGAGTGATCACTTTGGGCCTGGAGGCTGGACATGCAGGAGGAACACCAGCAGCGGCTCTGGATACGGGGACGGCTGCCTGCTGTGCATGGTGGCCTCATCTCTACATTTGCACGGGCATATCTTCTTCCTTTTGTCTGCTCTGAAGCCCACATCTCCACTGAGCCCACACAGTTGTCAGCTTCTCTGTGAAACCCTTGCTGACTGGTGGTGTGGGTGCTTGCTTTCCTGCTACCAGCCTGCGAGCTCCTTGAGGCCAAGGACCAGGCCTTCCTGCCGCTCAAGCACAGTGCAGTGCCATCGTCGTGGCCTCTAGCCTCTTCTAAGCACGAGTCTCAGCTTGCGTGCTACTTTCTTGTCTTTGTGTGTCTGTAGAGCGGTGTACCTCTCCTGTCTCCCAGATGGGAAGGGGGTCCTGACAAGCTTTCTGGGGATTATTCTCTGGAGAGAGGCCCGGTGCTTTCCTTGCCGTGGCTGGTCCAGCAAAGTCTTTCATCTCCTGTCATCTCCATGTCTCGAGCATCCTTTCTCCATACTCCTGTCTAGCCAAGTGTAGGAGATGCAGCTGCAGGATCGAGTAATGCCTCACTCACCTTTTGTGGAGTTTTATTTTCCTATTTTTTCTCCTTCCATCCTTAGCCAGCTTCTGAACTTCCCACCCCTCATCTTCTTCACCTCAGCTCCCCTTGTTTTCTCTTCTCCCAGCTCTCTTGACCCTTGCTTGAAGTCGGCTGTCTTTTTTTTTTAAAAAAAAAAACAAAAAACAGTACTATGTGTCAGAGAAACTGATAAGTTTTATAACTGGAAGTGACTTTGGAGGTTAGCTAATTCAGCTTCTCTCCTTTCCCAGATGAGGGATGTGACACTCACAGCTAGACAGAGACTTTGTCCAGCAAGCAGGTGCCAGCTGTTTAGTGACAGGTCGACTCTAGTAAGCTCCATGCTTGGACTGCCGTTGTCCACGGGGCTCCAGATTTTACGGCGTTTTCTATGTTGTTCTCGTGTTTGGAACCCTCGTTTTCATTTTCCATCAAGTTTGTCAAATTTTATCGCCTGTAAGATGATATCCAGGAGTAGCCAATTTTTTTTTTTTTAATTTAAAAAATACCAGCCCAAATGAAAACAGCCTAGATTGTTCATTAGTATCTTTTGGTATTGGCTGGATTAGGGATGTACTCTATTTTGTTTATGAAGATGTAATAATTTTAGCCCTCTCTCTGGATTATGTGACTCCAGGTTTTTCCTCCAACAGAGGAATAGAATTTATATGCTTGTGAGAGAAACTGGAGGAAAAGTCAAGCCCATGCTTGGCTTGAGAGTTCCTTATGAGCACTAAGTTGAATTTTACAGGCGAGGCCCTGTTGGTGACAACAGCCTGTGCCCTGCCTTGAGTTTAGTAATGCCTTGGAAGAAAAACTGTTTATGCTGATACTAAGATTGTAGCAGTCCTTGCTTTGATAGATCCAAGGAGAATGATATAGTCGTGGCTGGAATCTTTTCCCTGATAAAGGAGGTTGTTACCTTTGGGATGATTCTGTCATGTCTGTACTTGAATATTTCTTTTAAAACATCTTTACTTGTAACTGTACTTGTTGAATACTCTCTCATCAGCTGGAACTTTTAGAAGATTTTTTTCTTTCCCTTAAAAACAGTTCAGTTTTCTGCTTTTCTCTGGGTGGGGTCATGGAGAAAGCTGGGGCCTTCACACAGTGGTGGTTCTTGGTGGCTATATGGCCCTATTGGAGTTCATTCCAGCAGGCTGTAGGCATCTGGGAGCTCCATTTTCAGTCTGCAGGAGGTGGGGGGAGTCTTGCAGACCCCAAGTTGGGTGCCCGAGACTTAGACTGGAGCTGTGTGTGGGAGGCCCGCATGCTGCCCTGTGTCAGAGTGCAGCCCCGTTGGCCTCCTGCCTGCCTGGCGGATACACTCCGCCACATAGGAGAGGCGGGGCCTTCCGCACCCAGCCTGAGATTTACTTTTCTTCCCTCCAGTTGCCAGGAGGCCCGGGTGACCCTGTCAGGACCTTTGGAAAGGGTGCTGGTGGTGTGTCTAGGTAGCACCCTTACCACCTCAGCACGGCCGTTGGTCTCTGCTCTTCAGGAGCCCTGCATCCCAGCCTGCCTGAAGTCTCGTGCTCTTCCTGACACTTCCTTTAAGGGCACTGCGGTTTGATTTTGTGACTGCCCTGTTCACACTATGTTAAAAATGAGCTTAGTTGAAATTGCTGTGATTCCCACCCTGAGAGTTCACAGTGTAAAGGGCATTGGGTGGTTCCATGTTGGGGGACAGTGTGGGGAGTGACAGTTCTGTGTCAGTGTCCCAGAGAACTCAGGGGAGGTGGGGAAGGACAGTGAGGGCCCAGCACAGCTCTCCAGAGCCCCGCTCAAGCTCTGCATGTGAGCTGGCAGACTGCACTCCCATTGTAAATCTTGGGGTGGTAAGGACAGTCCAGGCTCTCTACTGAAAGATGAAGTTAGTCATTAAGTGCATGTTGGGACAGGGGTTTGTGTCCAAAACAGCTGCTTCAAGGCGCAGGGGCTTCTGGATGGAAGCCTTAGTGTTTTGGTGGAGTAAGGCAATCTCCTAGGGGTGAGGGGTCGCCGTGTTGATACCGTTAGCTGTAGAAGTCATGCACATGTGTTGTGTTTGCGGTGCATGGGTGTGCAGTCATACGGTCCATTCTTGCACAGTGGCTGAGAGATGTGTGAGGCCAGGAGAGACCACTGGGCTAGGAATGGGGCATCTCCTGTGACATGTGGGCACAGCTTCTCTGTTCCTGATCACCCTAGTCGCAGAGGAAGCTGCTGCATTGATGGAGCCATCTTTCCATTGAGAACTGTAAGCATTTGGAAGAATAGCCTTAGCAGTTCCTGGTACCTTCTTTTGTTTCCTTCCTCTTGCTAGGAACACCCTCCCCTCACCTGGCCAATTCCTACTTACCTTCCAGGACTCATTGCTCCTGAGGCTGTGCTGGCCACCCGCTGCCCTGGGGCCCCGTGCTGTCTCTCTGCCATTCCTCCTGAGCTGGAAGGCTGTAACCTCCTTACATCTGGCTTTATATTCCCGAAGCCTAACTTCTTCTAAAACTCATTTTATATTTTTGAATATGCTGACATATTTTTATTCGTGGTATATTTATCATGACATCCTACTCCAAATACTTCAAAATGCATCCTTCCAAAAATAAGTCCATCTTCTGATTAGCAGAATAGTAACATATCTAACAATTTTAGTAATGATTCCTCAACATCATCTAATACCTTGCCTGTATTCACATTTCCCCAGTTGTTCTTAAATGTCCATTGTAGATGGTTTATCCAAAACAAGATCCAGCCCAGGGCCACTCATTGCACTTGGTGGTTTTGTTATTTAAATCTCTTTTAATTGAGAACAGCCTTGTTTTCCATGGCCCAGATCTGTGGGTGGGACTTAGTGTCTGGCTTTCATAGCTGCTTGTTCAGTGAAGATACAATAAGGAGAACTGCAGTGAGAGTCTGGAGACATTTTTTCATGCTCTGGTCAGGGTAGGGATTTCCCATAGTTTTAAATATTAATGATGCTCGAAGGTCAATCAAGAAGTGATGCCCTTAGTCCTCATGGATGCCATGGTCTTTTAGGCCTAGAACCGGATTCTCAGGCTCATTGTTCTGGCCCGTCTGTGCCATTGGGCATCCAGATCTCCCTCTCTCACCTGGTCCCTCTGTGGTCCAGATCCTTTCTACATTGCTCATGGCCTCTGACCACTGCAGAAATCTTTCTCTGATAGTTTCCCTGTGTCTCACTTCTTTCTTCTATAGTCTGTAACCTTCTGCTAGCCTTTCTCTGTTTATTTTGTACCCAAATTGCATGATATATGGGCTGTATATTTTATTTCTAGAAGGCAAGATATTTTTCCTAAACAATACCAGGTGTAGTTCAGGTTCCTAAGAAGCAGTTTCTGCAAAGCCGTGCAAAAGACATGGAGTCTAATAGATGTACTTTAATTTTTTATTAATAGGATTAACAGTCAGGAATCTCAGTCTTAATAATTTAGAAGAGAGTTGAAAAAGCCATTGTACTTTTGGGCTCCATTTTTATGTCTAAAATGTGAGAGGGTTGGCCGGTCCAGTGGCTCACACCTGTAATCCCAGCACTCTGGGAGGCCGAGGCGGGAGGATCACTTGAGGCCAGGAGTTAGAGACCAACCTGAGCGACCAACCTGAGCAAGAGTGAGACCCTGTCTCTACTAAAAATAGAAAGAAATTAGCCGGACAACTAAAAATATGTAGAAAAAATTAGCTGGGCATAGTGGCACATGCCTGTAGTCCTAGCTACTCGGGAGGATGAGGCAGGAGGATCGCTTGAGCCTGGGAGTTTGAGGTTGCTGTGAGCTAGGCTGACACCACAGCACTCTAGCCCGGGCAACAGAGTGAGACTCTGTCTCAAAAAAAATAAAAATAAAAATAAAATAAAATAAATAAAATGAGAGGGTTAACCTGTGTGGATATAGATGATTTTTCTCTCTGTTCAGCAAAATTGAGGGCTTTTTTTTCTCTCGGTGATTATTTTGTATTTTAAAAAATAAGAGTTTTCCTTGGCAAAACGTAGTTTTCCGTGGGCCAGTTTTGACAGGAGACGTTGGGGGCATGGTGCCCTTTACTTTTTGGAAGGTGTGAGGCGTTTGCAGGTCTGCTTCCTGTGTCACACTGTCCTCACTGTCCAACTTGTTCTTGCGTCACGTAGAGAGGGTTGCGGGCTCAGCACAGTGTGCGGGGGCTGTGAGGGAGTGGGGAGAGCTCACCCTCAGGGACTCTGCCCACCTTCCAGGACCATGCTGCCCGCTGCCTCCTGCCCCCAGCGGTCATGCTCTGTTGGTTCGGCCTTACCTGCCTCCCCTTGCAAGGGGCAGTAGGAACATTTTAGAAAGTACTTTTGTGTCTTACTTTGAATGCTCTGTCTGGGTTTCTATCCCTGGCTTCTGTGTGGTTTGGTATTTGTTGTATTTCATTATGTGGCATTGTTAGTGAAAGTAAAATATGAAAAATAAGCTATAAATAGTAAGCTTAATATTATGAGCTTTTTAGTAGAAAACTACTAAGATAATTTTATTTTGGGGCTGTGAGAATATCCTGTTGCACATTTAATTCACTTAAATGTAAAAGTAAGGCTGAGTGTAATATACTTTCCCAAATGGATAGATTCTAAAATGTATCAGGTGTTGAGTGTTCCCTGTGTCCGTGTGGCCACCCTCTCTCACAGCACAGTGCTGGTATGGGGGTGTTCATAGGCAGTGGGAAGTGTGTATGTGCTGGCGCGGAGCCTGCCCCCGGGCAGGACTCAACAGAGACAGGGAGGCACTTCTCACCCTCTGCTGCACATTGGACTTGTGTGGATGGGGTTAGAATTCTGGTTTTCGGGTCCCTCCCTTAGAGATTCTGAGACATGGCTTGAGTATCTGGCCCAGGCAAAGTCCCCCAAGAGGTCCTAAAGTGCAGCTCATACTGAAAACCACTGCTCCAGGTGCCACCTGAAGTAGGGGACAGTGGACGGTGGTTGTTGCTTCCTTCCCTCCTCTCGCTCTTGCTAAGAGTGGAAATCTGCTGATTTTCAGAATGCCCAGCATTTCATGCGGGAGAGTAGGCCGAGCCCTGTTGAAACTGCATTTATCTCCTGTGAAGCACCAAGTAGCCCTGGGGAACAATTTAGTGTGTTAAATGTTATGGTAATTATTTTTTGCAGAGATTTCTATAAAAGTTCTGAGACTTTCCTCTTACTCCTGTAGTATAAACTTTCTTTATACTAAGATTTTTCTGTTTTTGCTTTGATTCCTATTTCAAGAAGTAGTCTATTATCTTTCTCTGGAGAAGCACTTCAGTCAAAACATTTTATTGGCTTAGAATATGCATTTTCCCCTCTCAGTGGCAAGCATTTGTCTCATCGCATCGTAGAGTTTCCTGTCGAGAAATGTGGGGAGTGTGTATTCACTTAAGTTCTGATGTCATATTGAAGCCCCATTGGTGGGCACTTTCATCCAATCAGATGCTTCCTAGTATCCAAGTAAGAAAGATATATAGTTCTGGAATAACAGGAAACTTCATGTTTTTAACATCCTGTTATTCTGGGTGTTGCGACTCACTGCCTCGCCACAATGAAGGTTAGTAGAAATTTATATATGTATTTCTTTTTGGAGAATACCATCTAACTCCAACCTCTAGAATTAGATGTTTAGAACTTAAAGACATTCAGATCACCTACTTAAATATTTTATAGTTAAGGGAAGTTTTATATTTTGATTAAGGAAGCTTTGTACATTAATGTTAATACTTTTATTTTTTTTTAAATGCAGCTTAACTCATTTTTATCGTTTAAAGATGTAGATGGATACGTCACCCTGGATAATGCTCTCATTTGAGTTGGAATTTCTTTTTAAATATATTTATTACAACAAATGATTTAAATTCTGTGTTAAAGATGGTTCTAAAGACTGGTCTAAGGAGTATTTTTTACAGGAAGGATCTTGCTTCATGAAATCATTTACATTTTGTACTTTATATTAGAAGTGGCGTTAATAAACATGTAGAATGCTCGCATGTATTCACATCTTTTTAAGTTTTATGTTTTCATTTAATATTTTCTTGTGAATTTTTAAAATGTAAATTGTAATTTTTAGCTCCTTTCTTGACTCTCAATGATTTGGTGATTTTGCTTCTTGAGGTAGTTTTTCAACTTCTGGATTTTTTTTGGTTTATTTATGTTTAAATATATCCATGACTATTTTTATTCATTATTTCAAAAATTGTAGGCAGAAGACCATTAAGTAGAGGTGACTTTTGAATAATACACAGGACTTACTCAGATTTGGAGTCATTTTGCATAGCATGTCTTGATGTGAAGTTCACTCACAGTAACATTAAGCACCCACAGAGTGGATGGTTGGATGGTTTGGTGCATTTATCCATTCATACCTTTGAGTTTTTTCTGTGCGCTACATCTTACTAGGTGTTGGGAAATGTACAGTCTGCCCTTTGTACGTCTTTCAGTCTAGGGAGGTGTATGGACATCAGCCAGTGAAGTACTGTGATAAATGTTCTGGGGGAGCCTGGTTGGGGACCTGAGCAGGTCTGGAGGGGGCAGCAAGGCTGTGCATGGTTCTGTCAGGAAGTGTGATGAGTAAGCCTTAGCCAGGAAGAGGGTGGGGGCTGGGGGCAGGAAGAGAAGGAGAAGGGAGTTCCTGGCAGCCTCTGGTGAGAAGAGCACAGGATGAGGGCAGAGGTGACAGACTGGAGAGAAGCAGGGCCCTTGCCTTCTGATCCTCATTCCTGGGGTGACCCAGGAATGTTAACATGATAGACATTTTGCTATCTAAATACGACTTTCTGTTATTTGCGCTTCCGAAAGAAATATTTTCCCAATTTTTCTAGGACATAGTTGTGGATGATTTGACTATTTATTTTTGCTTGAAGTTATTTGGTGATCAGAAGCTAAGCTATATGTAATCTTAAGACAGTATCAGAGATGAGAGCTGTGTGTATTTTGACGCATCTGTGTGTGCGCTGTCGTGTATTGAGGCAAGCTAGTGCACTCTATCTTTCTCAGCCAGGATGGGTAGTATGACTGACTCCTGGCATGGTCGCGGGTCTCTAGCTGTCCCAGACTGGAGGGGATGTGGTCCCAGATGGGCCTGGTCCTGGCCTCAGCTCTGTGCTGGAGGTGGCTGCCCCATCCTCACCTTGCTCCTCCTCTGGGATCTGCTTCTCCTGCCTGCGTTCCTTTTACTCTCATATCCATTGTGCTCCCGGATGGCCATGTTTTTCTTTTGCTGTAGTTAGCTTTGGAATTGACTGTCAGGTTGCCTTCTTTTCTGTGACTAGGAGAGAACCTCTGTAGTCTGCCTTGTGCTGTGGCTGCTGCATTAATCTAAGGGTCTCAAAACCACCACTGAGATGTCCTAGCACCAACAGCACTCGTCTGTGACAGAGCTCACATCCCAGGGTGTGAAGTTGGGGTGGGGCAGGGCTGGGGCCCAGGGATTGACTGTGCCTGAGAAGGGACTTCTGACTGGACTCCTTACCCCCAGGACCCGGGAGGTGAGCTCACTGGTCTCACTCTCGAGGGTGGTGCCATCTCTTTATGATTTCAGACAGAATGTCCTCACCTTGCGGGGAGAGCTTAGTTCATCCTGCACCCAACATAAGACTCTACTAATTTTGCTTGTTTAATTTTTCCTTTCAGACTTTCGATGCAAATGATTTGTACCAGGGGCAGAATTTTAACAAGGTCCTCAGTTCCTTAGTGACTCTAAATAAAGTTACAGCAGGTAAGACTCTTTTTTTGTTGAACTTGAGGGGGTGGAAGAAAAAAGGGCAGAAACCACTGGTTTTCTGTTAGCAAGGCCAAATGAACATGATTGACTATAAAAAATAAGCTTCTAAAAAAAATAAAAAATAGGCTTCTATTGCATTATGTTTTTGATTGTTCCTTTTGCTGTGATTTTTTTCTTCCTTACTAGAACAGAATCTTCCTCTTTAGGTCGTCTGGTGGCTATCAGGTGTTTTCCTTTCTGTGGGTGGGGAGGTTTCTCACCTGAAGGTACAGTACAGGAAAAACGTTAGTCAGTATAGCAAGGCTGCTGGGCTGTCTTGGAGCTAACAGCACTTTTCTCTGGGTTTTTATGGGGTCATGTTGCCTAAAGCTTGTATCTGCTGAGTGGTGTGTTTCTGAGCAGTGGCTATGACAAGGGTGTGGCCAGTTTATTGACATCCACAGTGAACCCCTGCGTGCCTAGGCATGTGGTTCGTGTGGTCTAGTCCCAGTTGTTCCTGAAGTGGAGAGGAGGTAGGGAAACGGTGTGCCCCTCTCGTGGGCTCTCAGACCATGGTGAGGACAAGAATTGTCTGTATGAAGTCCCAGAGAGAAGGCCCACACCATCCCTTGAGCCCTGAGGACTTATGTCTTGGATCACTATGTGGCTCAAACAAGAGGGCACTTGAGTTGCTCTTTTATTTAAAGTAACTTTTTTTAAAAAAAAAATTATCTTTACAGATTTTAAGTTTCAGAATTGTGGGGGAAAGTGAAATGTCCCTTTCGTATAGAAACCTCTTAAGTTTAATTTGTCAAGGTTTCTTCTCTGTCTCGTCTGGCCCTTCAGACAGGGTGTACTTACCTCCCTGAATGTGGAGGAAGGGCTGGAGTTGTGAGCCCTTTGTGCTAAAGTTCCTGTCTCTGGGAGGCGTCCTCCGGTGCAGGGACCTTCCTTGGCACCGTCTCCCTGCACACGCCTGCTGTGACCACTGTCTGGGAGCCGGCCCGCTGCTGGTGCCCTGGGTGAGGAGTGCTGGCTGCCACAGCTGGGAGCCGGCGGAGACCTCAGGCAGAGGTTTGATGCAGTCACATTTTCATAGTTTGACCGCTGTAGTTTAAAGTTGCACATCTCTTACGGCTGTTCATGTGAAAGCATCTAGGACAAAAATATTTAGAGGGCAGGAATATAAAGATGAATATAAATAATTAAAATTGTTACATCATTTAATGATGTTTTTGCAAATGAATGTGGTGTTTTATAAAGGTGATGCATTAGACAATAAAGCTGCCTTCTCTAGCCCTACATTATAAAAATACGAATAAACAAATAATAAGGAAGATATGGATGTTATAGAAAGGGAAATACGCTGGAATGTAGTACAAGAAATGCTGCTGTGAGAGCATGCACAGAGGGTGGCATGTTTGCGTTTCCTCGCCGTGTGGGTGTCTGCCTGCAAGCTGCTTGTATTCATCTGTGCCTCAAAGTTTTGAGTGATGAATCATCTAATTAATACAGGTCTCTGTGGCAGACAGGGACAAGAATGGCACCGATAAATAAAAACTACAAGTCATCCTAATGTTGCCCCTCTGCTCTGCTGAATATTTCTCCAGAGGGTGCTTGATTTCGAGCTTCACCATACGTGCTTTCTCCGCCTGCAGTTTAAGCAGAGGAGCTAACAGGAAAGAAGCTAACAGGAGAAGGGCTTTAACCCATACACTCAGTCCTGTGGTCCTTAGTAGTCAGGGATTGAAGTGCTGTGATTTACAAGTAAATAGTAGCGATGGAAGTGGGGGGCAGTAGCTCTTGGGCATACGTCACCATCTATTGGTCTTTTTTTTTTTTTTTTTCCCCCGCCTGTACCTTATGAAAAGTATTTCTCATATATTCTTGATATTGTTGGCTGTGCATTGGATGTAATATAAGTGACATTGTTCTTTACAAGACCAGTTTGGAAGCTGTGAGATAAACTTGGTACTTTTAGCTTTTAAACACTATGAGTGACCCCTCTCAGAAGGAAATTTTGCTTTTCTGTTGGTTGGTTACTTGTTCTTGATCTTGTTTTAGGAGTCATTGTGATGGAAATGACCATTCCTTCTTAGGTTTCTATTTTACCTGGTCGACTTCAGCAATAAGACTGGCTGCTGCCAGAGTTGCCATCCATAGGCATTCTTAGGAAAATCCTGTGCTTATCTTCCCTCTGCTAGTGTCACTCAGAGAAAACTATGTGTGTTCCAAGGCACTTATTAATAGATACATTTAACTGGACAAAAGACAGCCCATCGATGGGGATGTCCTCAGGATTCCTTAACGCCAGGGCCAGCAGAGCACTGTGGGGCAATGCGGAGGGCTCCTGTGGGCAGCATCTGCAGACAGTGTCCTTCGTAGCTGGTTTTGGGCTTGGGGTTGTATAAGGCCCTCTGTTCTCAAGTAGGACATGCTCTGTGGAGACACTCACAGCCCTGAGCAGGATCTCGAAAGTGTAGGGTGCTGTGGGTGACCTGGGTGTATTCAAGACTGCCGTGATAGCAAGGTTGTTGTAGGATAGGGCTCCCACGTGCTGCTGTCTGTGGAGCTGGGGCGGGGGCGGGGGGCACACAGGAAAGACCTGGACTGAAGGGTGAGGACGGTGGGTCACCTTGGTGCAGCCCTTGCTCAGCGCTGAGCCAGCTGTGCCACGAAGCACGATAGACCTGAGGTTGCTGCATCCTAAGTGTATCAAGAGCACCTGGAAATGTGAATTTTTCTGTTGTATCTTCAGACTTTCAGATATTGGCAATTAATTCAAAATTTTATAAGACACTGTGTAAGCCAATCCAAACAGATCTGCCAGAAAAATAGGACCTGGAGACTATCAGGTTAGAGGTGCTTTCACAGATGGCTCCTGTGAGCTATAGGACATTGCTGAGTATCTTGGAACAGCAGTTTCTTTAGAAAACTTTTCCACAGTCTAACTTTTGGTTTTTGTTTTTTTAAAAAATTGATCACTTCTAAGAATGGGGTTGCTGTCATTTACTTGTTGGTTGGCCTAAATGGAGTGTCTTATCATGAAGGGAATCAGAGGATGGAAATAAGCCTTTTAATGTCTTGTTCCTTTGATCTCTCAACAGCTTCATGAGGTGAGTAGAGCCTTTGCTGCCTTCACTTTGAGGAAATAATCCTCAGAAGGTTCTCTCTGGCTGAAAAATACACAAGGATTTTCTGTTGGTTTTGAATAAGAGTCTTGTCTTTTTGTTGCAAAATAATTCTTGTTTACTGCATGACACATAGTCCTGGAAAAGTGGCCATATGGTGGTGATGCATTGGCGAGTGAGTACTTGTTCTCTGCTATGTAATCAAATTTGAGAGGCTGGTTTTTTCAGGTAAAGGGAAAGTATTAAAAACAGTTATAAAACATTTTAAACACTTTGAAAAATCATACTAGAGAAGAATGGATTAATAGTTATCTCCAGATAATTTCTGGAAAGGTAATCGGGGAAATGAATGCAAGTTATTTATGTAGCAGACAAAGAATTTGTTGTTTACTGCATAAATGGCCTGCTTTGTTGTGGTCTCTTGGTGTGTCCCTCCGTGCTGCCCTAGTTTTAAAGTCTAGCGTGTGCTGTGAGTGCATAGTAAGTATCAGGCGTTTCAGCTCTCTCTGTGTGTGTGACCTTTTCAGACATTGGACTAGGAAGTGATTCTGTATGTGCTCGGCCCTCATCTCATCGAATAAAGTCTTTTGACTCCCTGGGATCACAGCCTTTACACAGTCGGACTTCAAAATTGTTCCAGGGCCAGTATCGAAGTTTGGTAAGTTTGAGAGATTTTGTTATTTAAATTCAAATCTGGGGGGTATGAGTGAGTACAGATGTGTCTGGAAAGGTACATACGCCTCTGTTAACAGAGCATTAAACAGCCAGAAGATGGTTTGACTTTCCCGCCATTGTTCCTGTAATCTGGTTTGGCATTTGCTCATTACCAAATTGCTGAATCCAGATATTATGCTTGATAAGTACTTTTGAAAAACTTCTTAATTTTCAAGACTCATGACTCTGCTTGTCTAGAAAGATGTGTGGTTTAAAATACTACCCTGGTCACTTGTATTATCTGCTGTGCACAAATGTACAGAAATATATATGTGTGAGTACTTACTTGCACAAAGAAGAGATGATTAAAACAAAGGAAGCCGATGGTAGCTTTTGCTCTTCATGAAAGTATGGCTTAGGGTGCTTACTAAGTCAGGATGTAGTTTACAAAGGAGGAAATTGCTCATGATAACTTGTTGTGACTTGGGGAAAGAAACTGGATGAACAGTCATCCTGGAACGTGAAGAAAGATCCATTTTTAAATGCTCAGGACACAGGTTGTGAGGAAAGAACACCAAATGTAACAGTGAAGTTGGGAGTGAAGAGTTGGGGAACGCTACATACAGGACCGACTGGAGTGAGCCTGGGAGGAGGCCCTCCCGGCAGAGCTCCTGGCTGCTGGCCACCATCGCAGTGCATGCGCCCTTTCCTGAGCCAGTGGCTGGTTGGCAGTTACTTTGATGAGATGCCAGAGACATGACTTCTCTTTCATGCAACATCTTAGTAAATTTTTTAGTGTTAGAAACATAAAATGATAATGTAATGTGAGTCTAAAGAAAACTTGATTTCTTATAGAGTTTTTAGTGGACCGTGGCTTTAACACAGAAAGGAATCTTGCTAAGTAAGCTAATGGTAATCCTTGAGAAATAAAAGTTAAAGAGTTGTATTTTGCAGAAGGAAACATATTTAGGTATAGTTCACAAAGCAATGTTGAAAACTGAAAGATAAGAAAGGAGTATAATTTTTTTATATTCCTGAGCTTTTTGAACTCAACATAACTCCCATTGCTGTGTTTCCTTGGGTCTGTATCTGTGTGCAGTGCCACCTGTGCTGAGTGACCTGACCCTACCCAGCCTGTTCTCTGCTTTGTGTGGACCTGACTCTTGCAGTCCTCACAGCAACCCGGTGAGGTCTAGTAGCAATAGCCATTCCCTCTGCCACGTAGGAGTTTAATGCTAGAGGAATTTTGTGGAGTACCATTGGAAACATTATGATTCCAAATTAAGGGGAAATATACAAACCACTTTAAACAGATTTTAAATTAGCTTTATATAAAATACATGAGGAAAACATAAGAGAAATCAGTATGCTTTGGGGTAAGGAAGTGTTTGCTGTCTTTCCTGTTCACCCATGGCAATTTACATCTGATTTTTTCTTTTTTCTTTTTGAGTAAAGGAAGACTCAATTATAAATGTTTAATTATGTAATGTTGGTAATGAATGTTACTGAGATCATAATAAGTATAGGATTTTTCATTAGCTAGAGAAATTTTAAGTTGTACTAAAAGTAAAAAGACTGCAGCTCTCTGAGCTGTGTGAAGTCTTTCGTGGCTGTGATCGGTCTCTTGATTGGCTGTCAGTGAGTTGACTTCTCCTTTATGAAACGTGGCAAGACCGTTCTTACCATGCTGGGAGAGAACGACTGTTGATATACCATTAGATTTTTCTGTTTTTAGTTTAATAATAGCCCTTTGAGATAGCTTTCTTGGATTAAAAATTTATAATAAAACAAGAATGGCAAAATGCTTATTTAAAGCTAAGTGGTGGACACATAAAGGGCCATCTATCATTCTCTACTTTTGCATGTGTTTCAAAGTTTCCATAATGACAAGTTAAGCTAAAAGGGCAATTGTAGTTTCTGGAACGTCAGTTTTGTGATCTCGTTAAAATAAAGCTTAGCTTTGAAATTGTGTAAGACACTCCCATCCCTCAAAAATGATCAGTATTTTAAGGGTACTCTTTTAAATTCCTTTGCTCACACCTTGCTTATTCATCGCTGGCATTTCTTTCAGTTTAAGAATGTCGCACCTGACCACCACTTTAGTTGCTAGTTGTTCTCATAAACTTGTTTTTAATTTGTGAAACTGGTACCTCACTGCTCCAGGACAGATTTCCTGCCTTGGGATAGAGTCAGATTTGAACAGTTTTGATGTTTTATTTATTGCTTTGCACTGAAATGCGGGTTTTAACTTTTGCATTTGGTTGTCTCTCTGTTGTTCCCTGATTACTCCTTTCTGTGGGAGATTTCTTCTTACCCACTTTCAGATACCCTTAGCTATTAATAAATTGAGCTCTTTATCCCACTCTGCTCTGTGGTATCCCTGTCACCCACAGAAAGAAACTTGGTACTTAAATTAAGAGTGTGGCAGACCCGGGCTGTAGATGTGGGTGTATAGTTTTTCTCATAGATAAGGTTTGATTTCGTACTTTTTTATTCAAAAGAACTTTCGTTGATATTCCTGGAATTTCTGGTATCACTGCCATGCCCGCAAGTCTTCCATCTGTTGACTGCTAAGAATGATGTGAACTCCTGACGTTCTCAGAGTTTGGGGTTAGTATTTGTGAGGTGGTTGCTTCTGCCATCCTTCATTTCTGGGAGAAGTGACTAGATCTATTAAAGTGTTTCCTGTCCCTGGGATCTCCCACCACCTCCAAGGTCCAGGAGCCTGGACTTCTGGCATCCTCCTAGTGCTGGAAAGTAACCTTGCTTTGGTACGAGTTCACAAAGTATATTTCCAAGGCATGCAAGAAATTACATCAAAATCTTTTTTGTTAAATCTTTTTAATTTCCTTGTTCAATAAACATGGAAAGTACTGTGCATCTTTAATATACCATATTTTATCAATTTGAAAACCTTTTTCTTTTTAAACATTTGAACACATCTGAAAGTAGCATGTGTCTTACAGTTGATGGTATGCCATAATTTAATTGACGGTACTTGGTAGAATATAAAATAACGGGGCATGTCTAATTTTTGGCATCTTCTATTGGATGAAATACATTATGAGGAAACCGAAGCTTAGAGAAGATAGGTATTTACACAAGATCAGAGCACTGGGAAATATTAATAGTAAACATTGGAGGAGGAATTGGGTCTTTCACTTCTTGACAAGCTTTTCTTCTTCTATAAAAGAAATTATAGGTATAAGTACTTGTTATAGAGAACTGAGGAGAAGGTGGAGTTTGTGTGAAGGTGGCACTCTAGGATGTCCCAGTTTAGGATCGTTAGGATGATTTCAGAACAGTGGGTAAAATAAAGTACTTGGTTAAGTTGAATATGCAAGATAGTGGTAGGTGGTAGTTTAGCTCTAGGAATTGAGTCCGCTAAGAAGGGACATGGTGGGCATAGATTACTGCCTGGTTAGGATCACTTTTCCCTTTTGGGCTAGGGCATGGGGAGGAATTGTCTTCAGTCCACTTCACTTACTAACTTTTATTGACATGCAGTGTACGTATAAAAAAGTATATGTGTCGTATGCACATAGCTTGATAAGGTTTTACAAAGCCAGCGTTCCTGTGTGAGCAGCACCGAGAGGAAGAGACAGAACATGGCCAGCCCCTGGACTGCGTGGTTGGCTTTGCTTTTTCCAAGGGCATGTGCTGTCCTGATTGCTAATAGTAAAGATGAGTTCACTTGTTTTTGTATTTATATAAATGCGATTCTATGGCATATACTTTTTTTTACAACTGACTTCTTTTGCTCAGTGCATAGTGATTTAGGCTGTCATGGACTGTCTTGTTGGACCAGGCAAGCTGCAGTTTCAGGAGAGCTTTTTAAAAAGGGAAAGGGGAAAAAAAACCGTAATAATAAAATAGTGATTAAATATAGCTTCCTGTGACACTAACAACAGTGGATGAAGCCCTTCTTCCTCATCCCCTGTGAGGTTAGGCTGAAATTGGTGCTGTGGAGTGTGCATCCTTTGCCCTGTCTCGGCCCCTTGCCCTCCGATAGAGTACCCCTTGGGGCAGGTGCTCTTTAAACAGTGTGTCTTTGGAGCAATATCATGACTGAAGAAACCTACATATTCTTCAATATAACAACTGCTAGAGAATGGAAATCTGTTGAATTGGGAAATTTCATAGGGCTCTAGAATGGCTCTCTGGCTTCTGTACCTTTCTTCTGCTCCCCTCCCTTAGCTGCTGTCCTTTCCTTGCTGGGGGGTTTTTTTGATGAAAATGAATGAGAAGTCAGGGCTGCTTCTCCCACTTGTGCCTTGAGTTCAGAGAGCACCTGTGTTTTCACCTATGACTGTGAGGTAGAGTGCAGTTTGCCCTGTTTATCATGTCCTCAGTTCCTCATGCTTAGTTCAGGCTGGTGGTGTGCTCATGGGGCTGGATGGAGGGCTCTCACCTTACGGAGAGGCCTGCCTTGCACCTGTGTCCCTTTGCTTTCCATGGTTGTGATGTTGGAACTTATCACCAGGATGGGCCAGCTTGCCCAGGTGACTTTGGATTAGTTACAGAAAGGAGAAGTGGCGAATCTCATAGTAGAGAGCTGTTGACTGGTGATAATAGTTTGCAAAAAGAGAAAATGATACAGCATAGTGAGCTCAGGTAGTGCTTTACCTCATGAGAACAAGAAAAACGTGACACTTCTAGATGCGCACTTCATTTGCAGCGGCAAACTTTACCCTGCACCTTAACAGTCAGAGTCGCCCTGAGCAGCGTGTCTGAGCTGATGGTGACCCCCTGGAGCTTTCATTCCAGACATTGAAGAAAGATTTCTTCATTAAATCTTAAACATGTGTGAAATATTTAATTTAATTCATAATTAATATTCATCATTAATATTCATCAAATGTAAACACATTTAAATAGATAATAAGTATTACGTATTTGGGAGTAACGTTGTCAGCTTCTCCTTATTGAGGATCTGCAGTAGCCCCATCCATCACTGGTGCTTTTTCTTCTTATTTAGTTATTTACACATACCGGTAGTTTAGAATCAAGAAATTTCTTGCTGTTAGTAAATAAAACGATGAAGACAAGCACTTTTGATTTTTTCCATTGATTCTTTCTAGGTATTTGTCTGTGTCTCTCTAAATGCCTGTTTTTTTTTCTTTCTTTCTTTTTTTTTTTGCTTAATTTGGAGTGCGATCAGTGTGGGCCCGCAGTGGAGGAGGGGCTCGTGCTCTTCCCTCCCCGGGCCCTGCCTTCTAGTCCCACTTTCCCCATGGCCAATTTCCACCATGTCTTTAGTTAGACCAAAGTTTAGGATCTCAGTATTATGACTAGGTAAATAATATTCATAGCAGAGCCATGTTATATATATACTACGAGTCTTCCTACTTTCCTAATATTTTGTTTTCTGGAATTAGTAATTATCATTTATTTACTTTTCTATAAAGAACTTTTGTAGGTTGCAGACCTGGTCTTTTGCCTATTTCTAAGAATCTCAATACATTCAAACATTTTAGGTATTTTTTTACTTTCATCTTCCCGAGGATGCTCTTGAAGCCTTGTGACCTACTTTAAACTCTCTTGGTTGTGATCCAGGCTCTCGTACAGCTGTTGTCTGCGAGATTCCTTCCTCCTCATCTTGGAGACTCCCTCTGACCGTCTCCTTTACCTCTTTCTCCACTCCTTCATTTTTCTCTTCATTAATCCCCTTATTTTGTAGGAGCACATTTTTCTCTAACTCCTTGTGACAGGGTGGATGGGAGGTAAATTTATTGAGATATTTATGCAGATGTCTATTTTATTGTAATGTTAAGATTTTTTTGTGTCTTCAGTTTTCAGAAGTTTAATTCAGACATGACTTGGTCTGAATTTCTTTAAGTTTATACTATTTGAAGTTGGTTCAGGTTCCTGAATCAGTATACTTATGTCTTTTGACCAATTTGGGGCGTTTTCAACCATATTTTTTGTGCTGCTTTTTAGTCTTGCCCTCCTTCTCAAATTCTGCTTCAGAGGCTGGCGATAGTAGTGGCAGATCTTTTATTACTTCTTACAAGTCCCTTGGGTTCTGCTTACTTTTTTCAGTCTGCTTTCTCTTTGTTGTTGAGTTTGTGTAAATTTTATAAGTTCTATTTTTTTTTGAGGTTTTTGATTTTTCTTTTTGTTGGTTTCTAGAGAATTTGTAATTGTTTCTCGAAGCCTTTTTATGACAGCTGCTTGAAAACCCTTTTCAGTGATTTCCACGTCTGCTTCATTTCATTTTGGTGTTGGCATTGGTTGATTGTCTTTCTTCATTGAAGTTGTGATTTTCCTGTTTATCGGATGAGAAATGTTTTTGATTTATTCCAGACACTTGGAAGAGTGCTGGACCCTGCTTCAGTCTGTCTTATCAAGCTGTAGCACGGTTGGGTTTTGTGCGACAGTTATGGCTGCTGTTAGGTATTAGTGGCTTTGGTCTCAGTGACTGCTTAATTCTCAAGGCCTTGCAGCGGTGTCTGCTCATCTTCATCCACCTTGTGTGGACCTAGTTCCTGCTGGGATTTGGCTGCTGCTGCCATGGGGCCTGCTGTTGCTGGATGGGGGGAAGTGATGATGGGGCCGCTCGTGGAGGAGGTGTTGTATGTCAAATTTTGGGCCTGGGTCCTCCCCATGGCTGGGTGGAGGTGGGGAGATGCTGGGCTACCCTTCTCCTCACTCCTGTGGCCAGCAAGGGCAGGCTTCTGGGATTTCTTTTGGTCTGCTCCCTTCAACAGCTTTGGGTTGCAAGCCTCCCCAGAGCCCAGTCAGGGTAGGTGGAAATCAAAAGGAAACCGTAGCCTGGTCTGCCTTCCTCTTCCCACCTCTGAGAGATCTGGAAATATGCTCAGTCTCTGAGAACACTGCAGATTAAAATATGGGACACCATTTCTTCCCCTCAGTTTAGCAAAAATAAATATCTTTGGCAATATCTAGTGTTGGTGAAAGTCTGATGAAATAAGAACTATTAGATACTATCGGTGAGAATGTTGCTGGGTGTACATTTGTAGAACCTTTTTGGAGGACAGTTTAGAAATATATGTGAAAATTTAAAAATGTCATCTTCTGTGTTTTCTGACCTGAATTTAATATATAGGCTTATTTACAGGTATGTTCAAAGATAAACATACAAATATTTTTAATGCAGCCTTGTTTTACAAAACAAAAATACTGTATATGGCATATAGAAAAATACTGGAAGTAACCTGAAAATCCATTAATGGAGAGCCGATTCAATAATAAATGGTACAGTCATACAGTATAATATTGTGCGGTTATTTAAGTAACTGTAAGTACTGCCGGAGTTTTCGTAACTTGTAGAGAAGTATGTATCATATAATTCTATATAAATGTATGTGAAAGTGTGTGTGTGTTTATATAGGCAGAAGAGTGCAGAGCAAGACCTTTTAAAGCATCAAGAGGACGTCCTCTCGGGGCTGGAACGGGGTGGGTGGTCATGGTGCACCGGGAGAGGGACTGCGATTACTGTAAACATGGCTCTGCTGCTCTGCATTGAGTAACTTTTCTCCCATCCCTCCCCCTCTTTTAGGACATGACTGATCATAGCAACAATCAACTGGTAGTGAGAGCGAAGTTTAACTTCCAGCAGACCAATGAGGATGAGCTCTCCTTCGCAAAGGGGGATGTCATTCATGTCACCCGCGTGGAGGAGGGAGGCTGGTGGGAGGGCACACATGGCGGCCGGACAGGCTGGTTCCCCAGCAACTACGTGCGCGAGATCAAGGCCAGCGGTAAGTGGCCAAGTCTGGCCTGCGGGTGGAATGACTGGATGAGGAGGAGCAGAAAGAGATGAGCTCAGCATAGTTTGTTCTCCAGTTGAACTCGTGTAGATGACCTGGTCTTATATGTTAAAGTTCTCTGTTGGAGGGCATTGATTTTTACCTTATTCCCATATTGGGGTGCTGGGGTCAGGGTGTTTTCTTCCATGGGAACATTTTTCAGGGGCAAAGAGAAATGTCTCAAATTTGTTAGTTTTTATTGTTTCAGTTATACTTTTATATTGAAATAAAATTTATCCTTTTTTAGGACTAGTGTTGGAACTTGGAGTTTGCAATATGCAGGTTGTATTTAATTTTTATTACTATGGGTACTTTTGCCAATCATGTCCAGTTAAGTAATTTTCTTTGTACTAGTAATAGTATTTTAAAGTGCATCACTTTCAATGTATTTCCTGCAGTCGTTTAACATTGTTTTTACTGACTTTTTAAAAATGATCTTTTCAGAAGGAAAACAGCAGTGTTTGGCATGCCTTTATTGCTGCTTAGCTGTCATTCACATTGTGGAACTGAAAGTTCTTTAAGAGGCTTGCGTTTTGTGACTTGTGTCACGAGGGTATGGCCGTGAAAATTCTGTAAAGCTGGTGATTTGAATGCCCAGCAGATGTTCTCTGTATTTACAGAATAATAGACTATTACTGCAAATATACGTTACAGAGTATATACTCTCCATCTCCCTGAACACAGGTGTCGCTCAACCATTCCTCATTCCATGAATCAGCATTATTTATTGAGAAGAAACTCTCTGCAAAGACTGCTGCTTTTTATAAATATAACTATATAGTTCTTGCCTTTAAGGAGCTTACAGTGGATTTATTTATTTGTTTGAATTTGCTTTATATTGACCTTGCTTGGAAGTGCTCTTAGGAGATGGAAAAGTAAGATGCGATTTCAAAAGTAGTGTCATAAAGGGGAGGAGTGTGGGTGGGTGGAGCAGGGGTTGGGATTTGTTAAATGAATCTCATAACTTTACTTGCATGTTGCTCCATATTTGCAAGAGACTGTTGTGTAATATAGTTTCTCTGATTGTCCTGGGGGAAAAGAGCAATTTTATAGAGAGTGTCAGATAAATAGGGAGTGTGGAAAAAGTGTGTTGTAAAACCATAGCTCTGCCCTGGGGCTTGGGTGAGTTAGCCTTAGAGCCACAGGTGTTTGAGACGTGAAATGAGTATGATGATTCCTCACCTGTCGAGGTCTTGTGGGGGTTAAGTTGTTAAGGTTTGTATGGCATGCATGTTCTATGGTGCCTGGCACAGAGTAGGAGCTCAGTGAATGTTAATTGCTGCTATTTTATTTTTTTAAGGTAGCAGGAAAAAAAATTATAAATGCAAATATGACAATTTTGATACAAAAATATTTTCTCACCAGGGACATCAAAAAATGAATATTTTAATAAGGCAGCAGGCAGCCCTTTTTTGTAAAGTTCTTTGGTATTGGACTTTTTAGGAACAATACACGCTTGTTCTCTCTTTTTTTAATTGTATATAAACATATACATATAGAATATACAATTGACCATTTTAACCATTTTTAAGTGTACAGTTCAGTGGCATTAAGTATATCCACATTGTTGTATAACCCTCACCATCAGCTATCTCCAGAGTTTTTTCATCTTCCCAAACTGAAATATGTCCCCATTAAACACTAACTCCTCATTCACCTCTCCAGCCCCTGGGAGTTCTACTCTCTGTCTCTATGAATTTGGCTACTCCGGAGATCTCATATAAGTGGAATCATACAGTACTCGTCCTTTTGTGACTGGCTTATTTCACTTAACATAGGTTCATCTATGTTGTAGCATGTAACAGAATTATTAATACCTTCTTTTTTAAGGCTGGATAATATTCCATTGTATGTATATACTACATTTTGTTTATTCATCCGTGGATGGAAGCTCGAGTTGTTTTTACCTCTTGGGTATTGTGAATAATGCTACTAAGAACATGGTTGTATAAGTGTCTGTTCAAGTCTTTTTATTTCTTTTCAGTATATACCCAGAAATAGAATTGCTGGATCAGATGGTAGTTGTATATTTAATTTTTGAGGAAGCGTCATCCTGTTTTCCATAGCGACTGCCCCATTTCACATTCCCACCAGCACTGCGCAAGGGTTCTGTTCTCTCCACATCCCCACCGACTTGTTTTCTGTGTTTTTGATAATAGCCATCCTGCTGAGTGTGCGGTGGTATCTCATTCTTGCTATGCTTTTTGTAGTTGCTAATAATGATAATAAAAAGCAGTATTTTTATTATAATAATAAAATCAACTTAGGCAAGATTTTTTTGGCCGCTTATTATGTTCTGGCTACTGTATAAAGTGCTTTTTGTTCATGACATCAGTTCTCACCATAACCCTCGAAGACAAGTATTGTTGGGATATTAAGAGGGTAGGGTACAAATAAATGACATCCTGTAACATGTGCAGAGCCAGCTGAGAGTATGACACTGCTGTCAGGCTGAGAGGGTATAGGTGTCAGCTTTACAGACGCAGCCATTAGGAAATACAGTTTGGTCTGTGACTCAGTCGGACAGCCTGGCGCTGCCCTGCTTGAGTCTACCCGGAGACCTGGTGCTGGGGCAGGCTGAATCCAGGCTCCCGGCTCAGCTCCGTTCTGGGCCCCACCAGTTGGAGAATTCCTTCTCCTAGGGACCAGTGAGAGCAATGCTGGGCTGAGAGGCCAGAGGTGGCTCCAGTGGACCTTCCAGGAGGACCCTTGAGCCAGGGCAGAGGAAGAACTGACATCATTGCTCACCTTTGCCAGGGGAGGGGTGAGTAGAGCAGATCATTAGGCCTAGAGCCTGGCCCAGATGGGCACCTTTGTTAAGGCCAGTCTTTCCTAGCAGTCATGTGGCTTGCTTTATTTCTTATGTGAATACTTGTTTAAATGTGAATTTTGGTCCAATTTTGAATCGCCATATTAAAAGTGCAGATGAATGAACTTCTACTTTTCAGGTATTTCTCTTTGTGGATTTTTCAGAGTTAACCCAGCATAAGGAAATTATACGGAAAAGATAGGGTTTGTGGATCTCAAAATCCCTTCAGGTGACTTCTGGGAGTGAGCTTCATGTATTTTTGGGTGTCTTCAGTGTTGTCTTTTGGTAGCAGTTCATCTTACAGCAGGAAGTCCACAGGAAGGTGTGGCGTGGAGTGTGGGCCTGAGAGCCAGCAGTGGCAGAGGAGGCTCTGAGAAGGACCAGCGTTACATGTTTAGAAATGCGGACCCTCACTTTGTTCTACCTAGAATTCTCATTTTTGTAACATCTGTGTTTCTGAGTATGTGTGTGTATGACCAACTTACATGTGTGCATGTGATGGATGCATTGTTATCAGAGAGCTCTTTGCAGGGGCCACACTGAATCTAGAGGTTTGGTACCAAACTGAGACTTAGGAAGCTTTGTTTGGAATATTTTTTCTTTTTTTCCTGTTCATTATTTAAAATACAAGAAATGCCATATTTGCTCATGTTGGTGACTGCTTATGCTAAATTTTCTTCATCTGACAGTTGAACCAAGGGAATAACCTCGTTAGGGAATAACTTCCCATCCCTGGTGTTCACTAATTATGTGAGTACATTGTATGGAAAGTTATGCAGGTCTAATTTTAAATGTGGGCATTTGAGACACTTGTGAAACCACATTTTTTACAGTGTCGTGTTGTAGTTAATAATAAAACTCTAGGTTCACCATTACAGCTCAGTACTGGAGCCCCCTCCTCCTCCTCCACAGCTTCCCTTTCTGCCCAGTTACCTGCAGCCAACCTCACACCCAAAACAGGTAAGAATAGTATAAGATATTTTGAGAGAGAGACCACATTCACATGACTTTTATTGCAGTGTTTTGTTATATTTGTTCTGTTATTATTGTTCATCTATTACTATGCCTAATTTGTAAACTGAACTTTATCATGGGTGTGTATGGATAGGAAAACACATAGTACTATCTGAGTTTTTGACATCCACTGGGATTCTTGGAACACATCCCCTGTGGATGAGGGAGGCCTGCTGTATGGCATTTTTTCCGGTAGCTTGCATGACTTTCTGATTTGGAATAGATTTTCCTTTCTGAAGAACGTATTTAAATAAGGCTTGTAAATGATAGTGTAATAAGTGCTTAATTTTCTGAAATCAAAATTGTGCCAGGTTCCAAACTTAACAGACTTCTCTAACTGGTAGTCACGTTAGGATCATTTCTTTGTGAAATAAAAACACTTGCTTCCTTTAAATCGAACATTTTCTTGTGTATTATGTTTTGATTCTTATTGAATAAACAGAAACTAAGGTCTACCTGTAAATGACGATATTTTTTAGGCTGCCTTTCTCCAGGTAAATTCTCAAGGTTGTGGGTTGAATCGCTTCTGCTTCCCTGCAGAGTATAAACAGCCACTGGTTGCGTGCCCTCTTGCGGTCGCAGAGGGAAGTACTCTTGTCAGGCTTCACCATCGAATGTTTGTGCTTTTCACCTGTGTATGGTTTCTGGTTTGAAATAGTCCCTCTTTGAAGACAGGTACCTTCCAGGATTCTGTATAAGGATTTTGCCAATATTTGCATCGAAAGCACTTATTTTTGAGTATATGAAATCTTAATGGAAGGTACATAATTGTTACTTAGCATTCATTTTCTGTGTACCTTTTTTTTGGATGTGTAAAACCCATGGATTTCTACTGCATTTTATACACACAGATATATATGTGTTTTACACACCCCCTCCCCACAACCAGAATTTCCTAGATTCCAGGGAGAAGGCAAGAGAGAGAGAAGCAGCAAGGTTCTGGGAGTGCATGGTGCTGGTGGTTGCTGTGGTAAAAGAAGGCGAAGGCACTCAGTCGTACGTGCGCAGCATGGTGGGGCGCAGGCAGACAGCTAGTGGACACCACCAAGGACTAAACTGGGCGGACAAGGGCAGATCGCGTTCTGTGCTTATAAGTCTGGTTTTCTGTGTATGCGTATATGCTCTGCAGGTTTCTTTTAGATGCTTATTCCTAATGTGCTGACTTTAATTCTCCCATTTCTGAACAGCTCATTATCTGTTGCACAGTAAAGACATTTCTTTTAAATGTTAGTTTAAGAGCTGATTAGCTTGAGATGATGACTTACAATCTCTGGTGTTGATGTGAGAACTTAAATGGGTTTATCGTTTGCTGGTACAGAGATCTTTAATGATTCACATCACTACTTCTTAAGTTTGTCACTTTTTAATATTTTCTTGTTTATTTTTGACATCAAAAAGCAACAAGATGCAGCTGAATTTTGGAGGCTGCTATTAATTTAGCTGTGAAAGAGCAGTGTTTCATATAAATATGATCTGTGCAGGGAAAGGGACAAAGGTTACATAGAACCTCGTTTTCCTTTGTATTACTGGAAATAAGCCTGTGCTGTAGCTTGTACTCTTCCCTGTGGGTTGGGTGTGAGCAGGTGCATATCTGTGCATGCGTGTGTGCATTCGAGTGGTGCTCAGTTTCCAAAAGCACCCAGGATAAGGCTGCATTAGAGGATGGGCATCTCAGTACCGTTTCTTCCAGATACAAATTTTTTAGAGAGAAGAGCACGAATTGGAAGATAGGAGCCTCTGACGCGGGTGTAGTGAACTATGCACATAAGGAGACTGGGATTAGGTGGCTTTGAACTTTGTCTAGAATGTGGAAGTGAATATTCTTCCTGATTAACATATAAAGCGTATACTCACCCAAACATCGATGTGGTATGTGGGAGGTGGTTCTGTGACTGTAGCCATATCCCAGTGACACATCCCTTAGATCAGCTGGCTTGTAGTAGTTTGGAGTCAGGGTGGTTAGTCTTCCAGTATTAGAGATTTTCTTTTAAAAAAGTTTTATTTTTATTCATGCTAAAGTAGATAGTGCAAGCATGGGACAAAGGCAGGACAGAGGAACTTGTGTTTGGAGAGCAGAGCACTCTCCAGCCCCAGGGAGAGCCTTGGCTGGGCTGCTCCCCTCCTAGATAACTGGCTCACACCTCCTGCAGTGTAGAGACCTCTGCTTTGATTTATCAGCATATCTCATTTTATTAGCTTCATTCTATTGTGTTTTTTATAAATCGAAGGTTTGTCCCAACCTTGCATTGAGCAAAATCTACCAGTGCTGGTTTTCCAACACATGCTCACTTCATGTCTGTGTCACAGTTTGGTAATTCTCACAATATTTCCAACTTTTTCATTACCATATCTGTTATAGTGACCTGTGATCCAGAGATCTTTGATGTTGCTATTCTAGTTGTTTTGGTGCACCACAAACTGTGCCCGTATAAGATGGAGAACTTAATTGATAAATGTTGTGTGTGTTCTGACTGCTCCACTAACTGTTCCTTGTCTCCCTCCGTCTCTTTGGCTCTCTCTATTCCCTGAGCCACAACAATATTGAAATTAGGCCAATTAATAACACTGCAATGGTCTCTGTGTGTTCAAGTGAAAGGATGATTTGCATATCTCTCACTTTAAATCAAAAACTAGAAATAAATAAGTTTGGTGAGGAAGGTATACAGAAGAAGAAGTTGGTAGCTAGCAGAGGTTGGTTCATGAGGTTTAAGGAAAGAAGCTGTCTCCATAACATAAAAGTGCAAGGTGAAGCAGCAAGTGGTAATGTAGAAGCTGCGGCAAGTGATCTGGAAGATCATTGATGAAGGTGGCTACACTAAACAACAGATTTTCAGTATAGACAGAGCAGCCTTCTTTTGGAAGAAGATGCCACCTAGGACTTTGATAACCAGAGAGGAGAAGTCAGTGCCTGACTTCAAAGCTTCAAAGGACAGGCTGACTCTCTTGGTAGGAGCTAATACAACTGGTGAACTTAAATTGAGGCAGTGCTCATTGACCATTCTGGAAATCCTAGGGCCTTTAAAAATTATGCTAGATCTATTCTGCTTGTGCTGTGTAAATGGAACAACAAAGCCTGGATGACAACACATCTATTTACAGCATGGTTTACTGAATGTTTTAAGGCTACTGTTGAGACCTACTGCTCGGGGAAAAAAAAGATTGCTTTCAAAATATTATTGCTCGTTGACAATGTACCTGGTCACCCAAGCTTTGATGGAGATGTACAAGGAGATTAACGCTGTTTTCATGCCTGCCAACACAACAACATTCTGCAGCCTGTGGATCAAGTAGTAATTTCAACTTTCAAGTCTTATTTAAGTAATACATTTCATAAGGCTATAGCTGCCATGGATGTGGGCGAAGTCAATTGAAAACCTTCTGTAAAGGATTCACCACTCTAGATGCCATTAAAAACATTCATGATTTATGGTAGGTGGTCAGAATATGGTAGGTGGTCAGAATATGAACATGAACAGGAGTTTGGAAGAAGTTGATTCCAACCCTCATGGATGACTTTCAGGGGTTTAAGACTTGGATGGAGGCCAGGTGCAGTGGCTCACGCCCGTAATCCCAGCATTTTGGGAGACTGAGGTAGGAGGATTGCTTGAGGCCAGGAGTTTGAGAGTGGCCTGGGCAATGTGACAAGAACCCTGTCTCACAAAAAATTAAAGAATTAGCTGGGTGTGGTGATACACACCTGTATTCCCATCTACTCAGGAGGCTGAGGCAGGAGGATTGCTTGAGCCTAGTAGTTTGAGGTTGCAGTGAGCTATGATGATGCCACTGTACTCCAGACTGGCAGACAGTGAGACCCTGTCTCTAAAAATACAAACAAACAAAAAACACACTTCAGTGGCGGAAATAACTGCAGATGTGGTAGGGGTATTAAATGCCGAGAGAATTAGAAGTGGAACCTGAAGATGTGACTGAATTGCTGCAATCTCATGGTAAAACTTCTGTGGATGAGGTGTTGCTTCTTATGATGAACAAAGAAAGTGGTTTCTTGAGATGGAATCTACTCCTGGTGGAAGATGCTGTGATCATGGTTGAAATTACGACAAAGGACTTAGAATATTCATAAACTTAGTTGGGAAAGCAGCAGCAGGATTTGAGAGGATTGACTTCAATTTTGAGAGACGTTCTACTGTGGGTAAAATGCTATCCAACAGCATGGCATGCTACAGAGAAATCTTTCAAGGAAGAGTCAGCAAATGTGGCAGACTTCATTGTTGTCTTATTTCATTAGATTGGTACAAAAATAATTGCTGTTTCAGACCATGAATTTTAAATCATTATAACTAGGCTCAGACACATCTTTATTAATCAAAATAGGAACCATTACAATCAACACATTTTTGCCAATGAGAAATAAGTTTTTTTATTCCTGTAGCATAAAAATCCATGTTTTGGGATTCGATGAATCCTTGGAAAGCATTTTCTGCATCCTGTTGGTTGTGGAAGCATTTTCCCTGCAAAAAGTTGTCGAGATGCTTGAAGAAGTGGTAGTTGGTTGGCAAGAGGTCAGGTGAATATGGCGGATGAGGCAAAACTTCATAGCCCAATTCATTCAACTTTTGAAGTGTTGATTGTGCAACCTATGATCGGACGTTGTCGTGGAGAAGAATTGGGCCATTTCTGTTAACCAATGCCGGCTGCAGGCATTGCAGTTTTCAGCACATCTCATTGATTTGCTGAGCATACTTTTTAGATGTAATGGTTTCCCCAGGATTCAGAAAGCTGTAGTGGATCAGACTGGCAGCAGACCACCAAATAGTGACCAATGACTTTTTTTTGGTGCAGGTTTGGGTTTGGGAAGTGGTTTGGAGCTTCCTCTTGGTCCAGCCACTGAACTGGTCATCGCTAGTTGTCATATAAAATCCACTTTTCATTGCACGTCAAAATCCAATCGAGAAATGGTTTATTGATGCGTACAATAGGAGAAGATGACACTTCAAAATGGCAATTTTTTTGATTTTCTGTCAGCTCATGAGGCACCCATTTATCGAGATTTTTCACCTTTCCAATTTGCTCCAAAAGCTTAATGACCATAGAATGGTCGGCGTTGAGTTCTTCGGCAACTTTTCGTGTAGTTGTAAGAGGATCAGCTTTGGTGATTGCTCTCAGTTGGTGGTTGTCAACTTCCAGGGGCTTGACCACTGTGCTCCTCATCTTCAAGGCTCTCGTCTCCTTTGCAAAACTTCTTGAACTACTGCTGCACTGAATGTTTGTTAGCAGTTCCTGGGCCAAATGCGTTGTTGATACGAGTTGTCTCTGCTGCTTTATGACCTATTTTGAACTCAAATAAGAAAATCGCTCATTTGCTTTTTGTCTAACATCATTTCCATAGGCTAAAATAAACATAAAATAAACAGCAGTAATAAGCACTAGCAGAAAAGCATAGTGAGAAATGTACATTAAGATGATGTATAACATAACCACATTTATTTAAGAATGTATTCTAATATCAAATGGCAAATTTCAGCAATGCTAAAATCAAAATTTCTTTTGCACCAACCTAATAAGAAGTTGCCACAGCCATCCCAGCCATCACCAGCGACCACCCTGATCAGTCTGTAGCCATCAACAGGAAGGCAAGACCCTCCACCTGCAAAAAGATTGTGACTTGCTGAAGACTTAGATGATAGCTTTTTTGAGCAATAAAGTACTTCAAGGTGTGTACATTTTTTTAGACATAATGCTATTGCACACTTAGTAGACTACAGTATAACGTAAATATAACTTTTATACGTAGTGGGAAACCAAAAAGAGTGTGCAACTCTCTTTACTGTGGCTATCTGGAACCAAACCTGCAGTGTCTCTGAGGTATGCCTGTATACCCTTTAGATTAGTTAGTGGTCCCCGACCTTTTTGACACCATTGACCGTTTTCATGGAAGATAATTTTTCCATGGACTGGGGAGAGTGAGGATGGTTTCTGGATGATTCAAGCACATTACATTTATTGTGTACTTTATTTCTATTATTATTATGTTGTAATATATCATGAAATAATTATACAACTCACCATAGGTTGGGGACTGCTGCATTAGATGATACCTTTTGACCCCGTATCTTCTCCTTCTCTCTTTCTTTCTTCTAAGCTGTTTATGTTATTATTTTGTTTTTCTGTTGGTTCCCTTTATTGGCAATGCTAAATAATATACTTCAGTCTCATTTTGTATTTCAGTAACATTTGGTGGGTATCTCCTGGTGCCCCGTTTTGTAACGTGAAGACTTACCTTGAGCCTCTTCTGTGTCCTTCCGCATTCTGGCTTTGGTCAGCTACATTTTTCATATTGATTGTCAAGGTTGTTAACAATTGCATGTGGTCCTAAAACCACAACCAACATCCAATTGATAAATATTTACTTGAGTGACCACTGCTGTGGGAACTAAGAAATTCAGCAGTGGGAAAGCCAGCCAGGTTTCTACCCATAAACTGTGAAGCGTCTCTGAGGTGGCCTGGATAGCACATGAAGTAAGGGGAAGGGGGTCATCCTCCATGCTCTCTGCTGCATCCAGAAAAAGGCAAGGGTGGGGAACGCACTTTTATAGCATGAAAGAGACTTAGAAGCACAACCATCAGATGCACCATGTAGACTTTGGTTCCTGATTGAAATAAGCCACCTACAAAAAGGCATTGTTGTGGCAGACAAGGAGATTTGCATATAGACTAGACAGTAGATAACATTAAGGCATTATTATTAATGTTGTCAGGTGTGATAATGGCCTAGTGTTCAGGTTTTGATTTCAAAACAAAAAAAGTTCCTGTGGCAAGGTGGACACTGAAGTATTGGTGGGTAAAGTGACATGGTTCTGGGAATTACTGGTAATGCTTCTAGAAGAGCATGGGGAGGAATATAATAAGACCAGCCACAGGCTGATGACTGTTGAAGCCCAGTATGAGTGTATAGGTGGTTATTCTCTCTATTTTTATATATATTTATAAATGTTTGTAATAAAGTTTAGGGGAAAAAACAGTGATGACACAATTATAACATTTTCAGACAAAGATCTAGTGTTTAATATAGTCTTAGCAAGTAATCGCTATGAGGACATGCAGTGCGGCTGTTGGACCCTGCCAGGAAGGGGCACGAGATTCAGGAGACCTGGGGGCGAGGATGCTGGTGAGCACGCTGCCCGAGGGAGTTAGGGTGAGTGTTGTTTTGGGGGCCAGGACTGGTCTGAATGAAGCAGGCAGTGTTGATTGACCCAGGCGTTGTTGGGTCACTTGCACACATGGCAGATGGAGGGGTAGCCACGGCCAGGTGCCTTTCAGTCAAGTAGAAGAGGGAAGTAAAGAGTGACAAAAACTCCTGTTACTCTAAAAAGAGGCAGAAAAAAGCCTTATGGTAGTTGAATCACTTGAAATTGCCAGTGTTTGACGTCCTTCGCCTCGGGCAGGCAGGGAGAGGGGCATTATGTGATACATAAATCTCCAAACTGGCACCCGCTTTAGGCCAAGGACTCGAGATTTCTTTAGTTCTGGAAAGTATCTTGTCCAGAAAAAGTGTTGGCTTTTGCTCATCTCCTTTATTTTCTCCTGAAAATCCTATTAGATGTCTTACTTTGCCTTCGGTGGCTTTTGCTATTTTTCCTATTTTTTCGTTTCTTTGCTTTGCTCTACTACATTAATTTTTGAGTCCATTTCTCAAATCTGCCTTTTAGTTCATGAATTTCCTCCTTTGATGTTAACCTGCCTGTGGAGATTTTCATTTTAGTTGCCATATTATTTATTCCTGGAAATTTTTGCTTTATTGTTTTTCAGATGTTTTTAATTTTCATAATGCCTTTATAATTTATTGTGGTCTTAATTTCTTACCTTTCCTGTCATTTTAAACATAGAACTGATTCTGTCATCTTTGATTATCTTATTATTTCTACTCTTGGGATATGAGTTTCTTTATATGTTGCATCTACTTACACTGTCTTGGAAGTTCTTAGCTACAGATAAGAGATTGAGAAGGAAAGTGTGTTAGCAAGAATAGATTGGTTTTCCACCTTTTGTATATCTTATAGTTTAGAAATAATTTGTTTCCCACGAAGTTCTGTTTTTCATCCCATGGACAGAGAGAATTCCTTCAACTAGCAATGACACCTTTATTTTCAACCATTTGGAAAAACTTCACAGTGAGACATTAAAGGAAAATGTATGTAAATGGCTCCGTAGGAGAAGGAAATCAAAGGTTAAAGACTGTTGAGTTTTGTTTTGGGCATTTTGGGCTTCTGCTGCTGAGAACATACTGGGGATATTGAATAGGCACTTGGTGTTGGGAGCCTGAAGCCCGGGAGTGTTTGGGGTTGGAGGTACTGTTTTGGGAAGTACTGCCTGAAGCCCTGGGACTGTGAGATTGTGGATGGGGGCAGCATGGGGAGAGAAGAGAGGAGGGCTAAAGAGAGAGACTGTGGACAGTTGCCACTCAGGTTCTGTCAGCTCACACACCAGAGGGAGGGAGCCGATCCATACTACCTGTGACAGAGACACACACATACACCCCATCCATAGAACCTGTGATAGACACACACACACCACCTCCCATCCATAGAACCTATGATAGACACACAACACATAGCATCTGTAGAACCTATGGTAGACACACACACAATCCATAGAACCTATGATACACACACACAACCCATCCGTAGAACCTTTAGAGCTCTTTGCATTCTCAGTGATACAAATCCCTAAAATTTAGTCTAGAACTGTGGATCTTGATGTTTTAATACAGTTATGTATCTGCCAATGTTTTCTCCTATTTGTGTAATGTTTTATATTCACACACTGTTAAGTGTATGTGGAACTAAACCGGTCTGGTTTGGCTGACACTCATGGAGCAGAAATGCTCAGACGTTTCCACTCGTACCTGGGAGAATGGGGTGGGTAATGGGTGTACAGTGACTGCGGGACTTTGGTGAGCCAAAGAGAGAGACCTGGCTTTCCTTTTTGGTCTGTAGATTGAGTTGTGGCTGCCTGATGAGTAGCCTTGGGCTGCATGAAGGGCCCATGCATTTTGTCATCCCTGGTGTTGATCAGTAAAACTCCATTACATTTTTATTTCAGAAAAGCCTGTGTCTCCCAAATCAGGGGCGTTGAAGAGTCCTCCCAAAGGATTTGATACGACTGCCATTAACAAAAGCTATTATAATGTGGTGAGTAACTGTGAAACATTTTTATGTATAATGAGTTTTTTTAATGTCTCTAAAATTCAATGTGGAATATAGGTTAATTACCTAGAATACAAAGAAGGAAAGAAAAATCATCCATTATCTGCCACACAGATATGACCACCATTAATGCTTTGGTGTATTTCCTTCTAATCTCTATCTATGTACTTCAGCAATTTTATGTTTTTGTTTTAATATTGTATATGTGGGAATGTACCTTGGTCTTGTCACATAACATAGTGCTGTGATTATCTCCTCATACCATTACAAGTTTCAAAAATAAGATTTCGAAAGGTGTATAATGTGCTTTAAAATTTTTATGTGCGTTGAGTGCCATTGTATTAGTATTTGGAGTAGACCATAAGTACTTTAGACCAATCCAGTTTCCAGTTTATTTTCTATCTTAATGTAGACTTTCCCAAGATTGATGTATTATATATCAAATGGCATGGAATTAGAGGAGCATGTCTAGATGTTATGCATGTTAAAGCCAGGTGTTTTTGGATCCTGAAATCTGCTACATTTTGAAACTTAATACAATTGGTTTGTGAGCTTAAAAATTCTGTGGCATTAGTCTGTATAACCTAAATCTTTGTTCCTACACAATTGTATATGCTATAGAAATGGAAGATAGCATTTTTTATTTCGGTAAGATTTTAAATTGCTGGTATGTATCTAGTTGGTGTGATAATGGCAGAGTAAATTCTCTAAACATGTACGTATTTTGAATTCTGTTTTAAATATGCATTTATTTTATGTTTTTCACCACTCCCAATCTTTATTATTTTCATAGTCAGGAGATACAAAATGAACCCTTTGAAATTTTGATGTGAAATATCATTGATTCATGTTTCTTTGCAACAGCACTTTCATCGTGTTTCATTTTCTGTACCTGTATTAAGAAATGGTCTAAAATTGTGACAAACATGAGTATGAATCAGCTCTACCACGTGGACCTATTCACCACAGTCTTGTGCTGTGGGTCTTACACATTCAGCTTTCTCTTAAGCATCTGCCTTCCATTTGCTTCAGTATCCTATTGCAGAACAAATTGGCCTTGGGGAAAACTTCTCATCTAACACATATTCATCAGGTGCCTACTCTGTGCCAAGCACTGTTAAAGGCACCGGGGATATAGCAGTGAACAAAAATGGCAGAAGTTTCTCACTTTGTTGAGCTTACATTCTTGTGCGTAGATATGATTGTTTTCTCTCACCTCCTGCCTCTGTTTTTATTGCCTTCTCTTTTTCATAATTTCATTTCTTCACCTCTTCTCATTAACAGGTTTCTTCATGCATCATACTGCTTAATTGACCTCACTAACGTTCTTTGGCTTCTTTTCTTTGTATTTGGTCACCTCCAGATTCTTCTCTTAGAAATCCTTAGTTGAGTCTTACCCTCTACCCACCCCTTTTTCTGCTTGCTTTTTACTCATCTTCATCTGATTATTTGGACTCTGACTTCTACCTCGACTCTGTCAGCTCTCAGAGCATCAAACTCCTTGTGGAACGTCTGCTGACCTAAAGTTCCGTGTGCTGGCGGCCTTTTATTGTGCTCTTAGCTCTCTGCACTGTCTCATTCCTTTTCCTCCTGGGAACGTTTGCTCCTGGGACATGGTCTTGTAACTTCTTTGCTTTTTAGAATGTAATGTGGTACATGTGTGGTTTTGTGTACATGGCTACAAACAAAAACAATAAAAGTCTTTTATGGGTCTCATGGTAGGAAAACTGAAGTTTTAACTCCTGGAGCTGCCTTTTCCCCTTGCATTTTTGTGTGAGACATTGCTTTTCTGGGAAAGGCTTCATGTGTGAAAAAGCAGTCATAATCCACAGTGATGTAGCAAAGACAGAGTTACTTTACTTCTGTTGTAGTTCACGTCCAGATAATTGTGTTAGAAGAAATGAGTTAGTGGCTTCTAAAGTTGTGCCAGCAGCATTTCTTTAGTTTCTCCATTGATCTTTCTTCCATTAGGTACTTTGTAAAACTAGGCAACCATGCTTTTCTAGAAATCTTGGCGGTTTGTTTTTCTTTGCATTAAATATTCTGTACTGCTCTTCAGATTGAAGCGTAGTCAGCATTTTTTTAGTTTTCCTTCTCTCACTGTCCTTATACAGAGAGAGTAGCCTATATATCATACAGACTTTTTCCTTTGTGTCCACCAGCTCTTCTATGCAGAATGATGGGAAAACACCTTGACCTCAGAATCTCATCTAAATTGTTGTTTGTATAAAGCTGTATTAGTAAACAGTACATGGGAAAGTTGCAGTTGTGTTATAGAAATACATTCATAGAAATCATAGAGAATCATCTTTTGGCACAGCAGTCTCATTTTACAGTGGAGAAAACAGATAGCCCTAGAGGTTTAATGATTTGTTCAAGATCACACACTGGGTAGTGACTAAGCCAGGAATCAGTTTCAGCTTTCCTGAATTTTGTATTCATACATTGTACAGAAAAATAAAAATATAGAACAGAGTACCCCATATAACAAAATACAGTAGATAATGTTACACATTTTGTACTCCCTTTTGTAGTTTTGTTTTCACAGAAAACTATGAGTCATAGGTGTTTTTAACCTTACTGAGAGATAAGAAAACTTTGTAAGATACAAGATCAATGTGGACTGATGGTGTCAGGAAAAGTTACATGAATGACTTAAGTCTCAACTTGAGATCACTATAGAGGTACAAAGATTTTGAAATTAAGAGACAATGAGGAGGCAGGTTTGAGTGAGTATAGTTATGTATCTTTCTGCTATTATATAATGGTTAAGACAAACCAAAAAACACTGGGAAGTAAAAAATAATTCTTAGTAATTTATGACCGTCATCTTAGAACATTCATTATCTGTTTCGGTCCTCGTCTTCTGGCTGTGCATGTGTTGGTAGGACTCTTAAGGCTCTGTTCATTTTCTTCCTTTTTTCTTTCCCTAACAGTAATCTCTATTGATCTCTCTTCATGTTTGCTGATTCTTTCTTTTACCAGCTCAAATCTTCTGTTGAGCCCTACTAGTGAATTTTTCATTTCAATTATTGTACCTTTCAATTCACAATTTCTATTTGATTGTTTTTCAAGTCAAATGTAGACAGTATTTGAGTCATTGTCTTCACATTTTCCTTTAATTCTTTAAGCATAGTTTCCTTTAGTTCTTTGAACATATTTATAATAGCTGCTTTGAGGCCTTTGTCCAATATCTAAGTCCCTCAACACAGTTTCCATTGATTGCCTATTTATTTATGTATGTATGCGTGTGGTGTCACACTTTGTTTCTTTGCATGTCTCATAATTTTTTAAATTGAAAATGAGACATTTTAGAAGATCTGTTTTAGCAACTCTGGATACTGAGCTCTGCACCCCTAGAATTTGTTGTTGCTGCTGTTCATTCGTTTTGTGACTTGGACTGATTGTGTAGTTGGACTTCCCCACATGATTGTGTAGTTGGACTTCCCCACAGTTGCTGATGTCTTGTTTGTTTAATTCTCATTTTTATTTTTAAATCTCCCTTCCTAAGATTCACAGTTGGGCAGCATAGTTAGTATTCAGCCAGATTGATGAAAGATTGTGCCTAAACTCCTCTAACCACTTAGGCTCCACTCTCTGCTGGTGGATCTGCATGTGGCAAGGGAGTGCATTAGAAGGTGTGGGGAGGGTTACTTTTTAAAGCTTAAAAGGCCATGGAAATCATAAAGAAGAAAAAGATCAAAATGTGTTAAGCTTCTTACTAAAAGTTTAATAATTTTCTTTGCCTTCAAACAATATAAATCAAATTATAAATTACAAGTTACAAGTTGGGACATTATTTGCAACAGATTTAATACAAGGTTATTCTTAATGTCTAAAGCTCTTTTAAGACAAATGCATTACTATTAATAGATAAATGGGAAAGGATGTGAGCAGTTTAAAAAAGGGTAAATACTAATGGCTTTGAAAAAACAGTTTAACTTACTATAAAAAACTTGATGACAATATTTTATATATCCAGAGAGCAGAGATTTAAAGAGAAAAATCCGTAGTTCTAATGGTGAAAATTTAAATCCATAGAGAATTTCTAAAAAGTAATACAGCAGCTATATATAAAATTCTGAAAACGTTCAGGCCCTTTATTCTAATAAAGAGCTTCTACTTCTTAAAATCTACTCCTAAGAAATACCTGAAATGTATTCAAAGATGTTTGTGTAAAGGTGTTTTCAGAGGATTATTTGTTATAGTAATAAATTGCAAGCAACTTGAATAAACAATAGTACCAGAATGATTAAGCGATTAGTGCTGTGTCCATTTATAATTATTAAAATGCACAAGAGTCTTTAAAAATATCAAAGATATGTATTTTCATGCTAAGTGCAATAAGCAGATTATAAAATGACTTAGGTCATATCTAATGATATTAAAGAGTTGACATGGAAAGTAGAAGGCACTGTGCTAGAGGATGGTTTCTTTTGAGTGGCAGAATTTTGTTAATAGCTTCTTACTAATATAAGCAAAAGTGATTTTGGAGGAGTCCCCTGGCACCAGAATGTGGAATACGCTGGAAATGGAAGCAGAGGCCTTAGAGTCCCATGAGGAAGTGCTTGTGGAACACAGCAGGCACACTTTATTTTGTGTGCTTGGAGAGAGACAGTGGAAGGAAGGAGATGAAAAAATCAGTCTGTTAGCAATATCTTAGGGTGCCCTTGTTGTAGGTAGCTTAGCTAAGGTCAGGATGGCTTGGTACCGTGGAAGGCTTTGTATTTAGTTGTTCTTGCTTCTTAGCAGCAGTATGTGGGAGGTGAGCTTCTTAGCTGCCTGAGCAGTTTACTACATTTGTAAGATGAGGTGGTAATGCTGGCCTTGGTTGTAGTATTGTTGAGAGGATTAGGGATTGGCCTTAAGGTGCCTAGCAAGGTGTGCTGGACACTGAGGGGTGTCCATGGTTAGCATGAAGAGTATTCAGGGCATTGGGAGCAGAAGGCATCACCGAGGCCACCACACCATTCTGTTTGCAAACAGGCAGCCCAGTGGCTTTTGAGGATGACCTGTGAGAGCTATAGTCAGAGTGGCATGATCATACAGTTAAAGGAAACATGTTTGTGATGTGGTAGGCCCCAGGTTTGGCAGATTTGCCCGTGGAAACACATTCGTTGCACCTACGGCCTGGGGATAGGCATCTTTCCCATTAGGAATCAAAGAAAGGGCTTGGATGCCCAGCCCTGGAGAGAATGACATTCTTGAGTCACCTCTTGTGGGGGATGAGGTGTGCCCTCCCTCTGCTGACCCTGGAAGACACAGATCTTATGGCCTTCCATGTTCAGTGACACGCACTATGGCTTTATTTTGTGGCCTTCCACTTTTATTTAGTGCATTATGTTGCTACTCTTTATGTATGGGGACAAGAAGTAGTTCTTCACTTGTGCCAAGTATCACAGAAAGGCAGTATCACTTTTTCCTTTGAACTATTGCAAATATGATGTACTAGGTAGCAGTCACTAGTTTTAATCCATAAATGTACAAAACGGACATGTTTTTATAGTCAAATGCTGTTGCACACTTCCACGGACTCTTCTTATGCTCTAGAGAAAGACCGCACCTGTTTTTCCTTCCCTGCGGCCTCTGGATGTGAGGCCAAGGAAGAAAAACTGAGCCCCTCTGGTGACAGGACATCTGTTTCCATCCATCAGCACTAATCATAAACCCTGGTTTTGCTTCATCTTTTTATTTTCTACTTTTCCCTTGACTTTTCTCTACCTTAACCCAAGATTCCTTTTAAATGCTGTGACAACCAAAGTCTCTGCTTGGGCTCTGTAGGTGGATGAGGTTAATTATTAGGTGCCTTGAGAAATTGGGGAGGGGTATGCAACTTGATTTCTGCGTGGATCCCTCCTTTCTTGTATCTCACCCATATTTGATATGGGTGGTGAGGTGTCTGCTGGCTTCTCTAACAAAGTTTGTTCCCCATTGCTTTTTATATAATTTCCTTGTTTCATATAGACTAAGATTATGTAGATTAAGGTTTTCAGTTAGCAGGAGCCCAACACATAGTAAGAGCCAAGTGTTTGTTGAATGAATGAATAATTGAGTTGTTTATTCGTGGGAAAGGCTGTCTTGTGAAATAATTACCTCCTCACTAAAGGATTCACTCAAGAAGCAGCTCCAAATAGGATTCCAGATTTGGGTTGGAAAGTTGTACTAGGTGCTTGGTAAGATTCCTTCCTACCTTAAGTCAGGGATTAACACTGGAATAACAGTCAACCCACTAAAATCCCTTTTTGTGAAAACAGGAAACAGACCAATAGGCTTGTCTAGTCACTAGTAGTAAGTGGCAGAGCCAGGATTTGAGCCCAGGTCTGCCTGGCTTCAAAGGCCCAGCTGTTTACATGTCACCATCTGTTGTGCACAAAAATGTGTATTTGCTAACGTCAGGTTCCTTCTGTGACTCATATTACAGTAGAACAGCAGTTAGCTATTGTCCAGTAAACTTTCAACATTTGGAAGACACATTCCAAGACTGTGACTTTCCAAATTTAGAAATACTATAAGAACATAATTTCTTCCAAAGATGCAATGTCATAAATAGAAACATATACATAGACCTCCAAACT
>RJWJ010008039.1:0-55028 GCA_004363605.1 Indri indri | reverse complement strand
CCCCAGTTTCAAGAGAACTGGGAAATGCAGTCTTAGCTGGGTATATTGCTGCCTGCCCCCAGCCCCCATCCGGTACTTTTGGTAAAGCAGAAGGGGAAATTGGGCATGGGGTAGGCGACTGCCGTCTCCATCTCAGACAGGGAAGCCAGGCATCAGGAATGGGGAAATTCCAAGCCCTGAAGGGTGACGAGATGGTTATCTTCTCCTCCTTATCAGTACTTACATTCCTGCAACCAGAGTTGGCCAGAGATTTCTCAGTAAAAAAGAAAAAAAAAGAACCAACCTGTCTCCAGGGTCTGTGAGAAATTCTTTGTAAGGTAAACTTTGTTTCTCAGGTTTTCCATCCCACTGGCTGGGAGAGCAGGACTGATTTAAATATCCCCGTCAGAATGTCCCCAAGGCCACCGCCACGGTGGGAGAGCTGTTGGAACAAGAAAGGAGGTGTCTCCTAGAAGTGAGAAGTGTTGGTCTGCTCTATAAGAAGGTTTATCCCATCCTTAGGGAGGGGAACTGTGGAAGGAGGACTTGTTAAAACAAGGTAGTCAGAGCTAGTGAGAATGATGTCTGGCTTCCCATTACCAGCACAACGGCTGTGAATCCCAGAGGCCACCAGCCTGTGTATACCTTAGGGTGACATTGGTGTCCAATTCACAGTGACTCACCCCACCCCCACCACATGCACATGCAACCATCTGCTCAGGTGGAACTTCACTCCTTCCCAGTGTCCCCCATCATTTTCCAGAAGCTCTCAGAGCAACACCTCACATGTGCCCCCATGGTCGTGTGCCAGGTGCCAGGTTCATTGCCTCATTTAACACAAATTGATGGAGCACCCTTGAGATGCCAGGCCCTGTGCTAGTGGCAAAAACTCTCCCATTGGCCAAACTCCACTCAGGGTCCTGTGAACTCTTATTCAACTAGGCCCGGCGTTTGGACTCCCGCGCTCATCTCTGCATTGTCCAATTTCAGCAAGAATCCCACAGAGTCAGTTTCACCAGAACCGCCCCCTCGACCTCATCCCCACCATGCCCAGGTGATGTGTGTCACCCTGGCCTGCTTTCAGATTCAGTTCAGCCAGAATCCCCCTTACCCCTGATGTTTCTTTCTTCTCAGTAATTTTCATTGCCGGGGTTCAGGACATACTACCCCAAAATATGGCACCTTGGCATTTGAGAAAACAGCGTAAGAGGAAGGTCCCTCTGATCTTCTCCTGCTATTGTCCCCTGAAGCAGGCCGTGAAAGACTTCTCTGGCCTTCCTCTGACATAGGTCAGAAGACCCTCATTCCAGAGGGGTCTTCCCTATACCCGGAGAAGAGGAGTGAAGACACAGAGATGCCAAGACGGACTGAACAAGCAGGCCTTGCTCAGCTCCCCCCAGTTTATTACCCTTAGATCATACCCCCTTTTAGCCAATTATCCTGCAGGACTGTCTGAAAAATATACAGTTCTCCCTGTTTCTCTGGGTCTTCGTTTCTGAAGGCTCCCATGTTACATGAAACTTGTTTTAAATAACTATGGACACTTTTCTCTTGTCAGTTTGTCTTTCGTTACAGGAGTTTCAGCCATGAACCTTGTGACAGTTGAAGAAAGTGTGCTACGTTTCTCCCCTAAACCACCCACTGACCACCACCCACTCCTGGGCTATAAATTCCCACTTGCCCACGCTGTATTCGGAGTTGAGCCCAATCTCTCTCCCCCAGTGCAAATCCCACTGCACTGGTCCCTACACCTGTTGTGATGATCTCACCTTGAATCAAGTCCGCCTTGCTGTTCTTCAGCAAGTGGCATTGAATGATCTTTAACACTAGCCTTGAATGATGCAATCATTAAGGAGACACTTCCCTGTGCCTCCTCCATAAATGAGGATGCTGGTTCCGGCCTAATAGGCCCCTGGACGACTCAATGAGACCCTGTTTGCAAAGCCCCCGTCCCTGTGCCTGGCGCACGGTGGGGACTTCACAAATGTCACCTAGTATGACAAGTCTCCACAGCACTCAGCAGGACGCCAGGCATTCAGTAGGAACACAGTAGGTGCTCAGCAGCTATTAATACAAAAGGTGAATCACTCTTCACTTGCCTCGTGTGAGTTACGCTTTGGGAAATTTGGTTCCATTCTGTGGGTTTGTCTCAAATCTGCATCACTGGGGAAGCCCACAGCTGATTCCACATTTCTTCAGAGCCTGAACTGACAAAGAGATGGTGGGGTCAAGTTCACAGGCAAGCAGAGGAATTGAAACTGGGCTGTTCTTAGTTGTCTAAAAAGAAATGGATAGAACCTTTCTCACAAACATGTTCACCATTCATCTCACCCTTTTCCGCATAAATCTTCCTAAGGTACGAGCAGTCTTGGGGCAACCCTCTGCCTCAAAGCTCCTGCAGGTGCCATGTGACCTGCTGCAGGGATGGAGGCTCTATCTGAAAGAGGTGAGTGTCTCCATGGTACATTGTCATCATGACACCTCCCACTTGTTGACCCTGTCCTCAGCTCCAGGTCCTGGACTGGCCATTTTATACACGTGTTTCCTTTCATCCCCACGATAACCCCATCCTACAAGAGAGGAAACGGAGGCTTAGCTGGGTTAATTCACTTGCTCAAGCTCACACACCTGGTAAATAGCAGAGCCGTGCTCTCCACCTGGTTTGACCCGTCCCAGCCTGTGCTCCTTCCGCTGGCCACTCCCTTTGCAATGGGCAGTCACTGGCCAAGAATTCGAGGGCCCAGCTCTGAGCCAGGCCAAGGCTCCAGCACTTTCTACATGGAAGTAGGAAAGGCCTCCCTCCCACTGCCCAGGTGAGGGTTTTCAGGTAGGGACAGGAAAACTCTAAAAAATGAAATGTAATTGTTAAAAAAGTATAGCTAAAAAAAAAAATTGCCTCTTGCAGCCATTTATATTCATTTCCCCTGATTCAAGCAACTGTGAATGTGAGAAAAGCATTCAGCTGTTGCAAGAGTGGTACTTTACGAATCATTACAGAGAACAATTCTTTTGAATCTATGAGAATTTTCTAGAAGTCACATGTCATTTTCACTTTTACCTATTAACACTGAAGCTTACATTCAGTTTTTTCAAAAGCTTCCCAGTGCAGAGGCAGCCGGCGGCCAGCGTGTGGGCTGGGTCTCAGGCCTGTGCCCGGGGTCACTGTTCTGTGGGCTCAACCCTGAGCTTATTTTGAAAGAAAAAGGCCTGCAAAAGGTCACGGTGAAGCAACAGGAAACAATCAACATCTGTCGTTGTCTGGACTGTCCTTTGGCTTGGCAGCTGCTGTCCAGCACAGAGCCCGGTGAGGGAAGGACAGAGCCGGGAGGAAGTGGAGTTCCCAGGCTGGAGTGGGGCCGAGGGCCTGGATGAGCTCCCCGCACACATCTGCCTCCCTGAGTCCCAGGCTCTGCCGGGTGGAACCAAACCCACCTGGGCCAGGAGCCAGCGTCAGGGCTCACCTGCGAGGGGCATCTGCTAAGCTCTTTGAACCGCATGCCGAGGCTGCAATTTCAGTGATCGGAAACTCCTGCAGCAGGTTCCCCAGAGCTGCCTACCATGTTAGCAGAGTCCTGTTTCAGTTTACTGGGTACAAAGGAGACCCGCCGCACAGAGCCAAGCAGAGTGTGCGCGCGCGCGCGCGCGCGTGTGTGTGTGTGTGTGTGTGTACACCTGCATCTTTTGGGAGAGTATTTACATAACAGATATCTTTGCAGATACCAGACAAACAGGAAGTTTCTAAACCTTTGCTGTTTCCTTTCGCTGTGAATCAGCAGCAGCTTCGTTCCCATACAGAACTGACGGCAATGGAACGGCGCAGGCGTGGGGCGCAGGTGAATGGCACAAATGCCCCAAAGGCGCCTTCCCAGGTCTAGGGCTTCCCTGTGTGTCCCACCCCCAGCCTCACTCCCTGAGCCCATCACCCACTGCCTGCCTGGCTTCCTAGAGCACGTCAAGGCATGTTTGGGTCCCAGCTCTACACGCATGAGCGAAACAGTCTCCAGCACACAAGACGAGTTACACTAAAGCTCAGAACGAGGCCCAGCCAGGAGGCTCGGGGGAGCCCCCAGCCGCTAGTTCCCAGCGAGGCTGCTGTCGCAGGGAGCTGCTTCTGAGTAACAAGCACACCCTGGGCTTGGCATTGGAAGACCTGGATTCAGACCCTCGCTGTAGCCCAGAGAGACCTTGGGCAAGCCGCTGTCCCCGCGGTAATTCTACACACAAAAGGGAAGAATATTAGGCAGCAAATTAAAGCACAGGCTTTGGAGTCAGATACTTGAGTTCAAATTCCAGTTCCACCGTGTCCTGGCTGTGAGACCTTGGGCAAATTACTTAACTTTTTCAAGGCTTAACTTCCCCAACTGTAAAATGAAAATAATAATATCTATTGGAAGGTCTGTTGGGAGGGTTAAACGATATAATCACTTAGCACCGAGCACAGTGTCTGGCCCACAGGAAACCGTCAGTGTGAACCAGACTTCCCACCGCCTCCACCCCGTCCTCGCTCTTCCCACCCCACCCACTGCTGCCAGACTCACGGGTAGCGACCCCTGCCCAGCTCCTTCCCCAGTGTGTACCCAGCACCCGGCTGGGCCCCTAAAAAGGCTTAACAAATCAGTTGAATAAGTGAATGGATGTTCCTGGTTCATTGCAGGTGCTAAGGAAAATATCTGTATAAATACAAATTTGTATAAAAGCCACAGACTAAATCACGCCCTATTTTTGAAATTCCTATAAGCGGGGCAGTGTTGAATAATGATTACAAACATCACAGGCTTTGAAAGCAGTCGGGTCTGGCTTGCGTCTCACTAGCAGTGTGTCCTTTAACTTCTCTCAGTCTCGCTTTCCGCATCTGTGGGATGGACATAAGATGGTAACTCAGTCCCACTGGGTTGTTGCAGGTGTAGATGAGATAATGAATGCAAAACACTTAGAACTCAACAAGGACATAGAGGAATGTGTCAGATAAATCCCAGCCTCAGGACCCTAGAAAAAGATGAGTCACAGACTTGACTTTGTTTTTTCCCAGAGAGTAATAAGCCTTGGGGCCGCTGTCCCTCTTGCCTCATTTCTCTTGGTTCTGTCCTTCCCAGAAGACTCCTTCTCCCTCCTCAGGCCTCCTGGTCTTTTCTCTCTGAAGAGCCGGAGCCCCAACCCCCGTGGGTCTCCTGGAGAGGACAGTGAGCTGCAGCTCCTGCCACTGACCTTACCTGAGCCACAGCAAGAGAGCAGGGGCACAGGAGGCCTGTCTCTGTGCAAGGGGGACGGCACACAGTCCAGGCGTTTACTCCAGGGGGTGTTTGTCTCACCGGCTGGTCCTCTGAGGCTAAGTCCAAGGTGCCACGGAGGCACAGGCCAACTCTACAGGTCTGGTGTCAGACAGCCTGGCTTCGAATCCAGGGCTCTGCCACATACAAGGCGGAATGATCTCAGGCAAGTCTGCGACCCTCTCTCTGCCTCAATTTCCTAATCAGTAAAATGGGACCAATGCTAGTACCCAGGGCTGATGTTGAAAACACTTAATAACCAGCTAATGCACCAACCTGTTAAGTGGATGCCAGACAGCACCAGGGTGTGCCTGCTAAATATTAGCTCTGCTAACCTCTCCTGCAGAGGCTGCTGTGGCACTTGGCACGTGGTAAACACCACTAAACAATAGCCACTATTTTTACTATTTTCATTTTGACACATGTCGTACAGTTCCTGGCACAGCCCAAGCTGGAGGGGTGTTCAGAGAAGGTGATAGCTCTAAACAGCCCTGGTCTGGGTTCTCCCTGAGCTTAACTAAGGCTCGTTTCCCTTCCTACCTCCCTTTGCTCACTAAAGTCACAAATGTGAAGTCCAGTGTGAACTGTGGCACATTCCTACTTTACCCGTGGGTGGGAGCTGTTTTCCCCATGAACACTCTTTGTGAATCACCATCACAGCAATGTAAGAGCACATACCTAACGGCCCAGTCACTGAGTACACATTTACAGGGCAAGCCACGCCAATGTATAGCTAACACGGGGGCCCCTCTCAGGGTCTGGAAGGAACATTCCAGAGATGTTTGTTGTGCACATACCCCCAGACGGGTTCTGTATCGGGGCCAGAGGTACTTCCCTTCTCATTATTACTCCTTGGACCAGTGTTTCAAAAAGGGCCCCAGCGCATTGAGGAAAATGAGGCAGCCCTCCACAGCAGCAGGGGTTTAAGCTTGTCCACCCCCAGCTCTGCACCCTGCACCCCAACAATGCAAAGCCGGAAATATCAAGGACGCTAGGCCCAGCTGCCCAGAGATCCGAGGTCATCTCTGCCCCCAAGGACAGCCGGCTGGAGTCTGAATCTGCTAAAGGCCAGGATAGCTGGTCACCCAGGGAGGCCTGTGGTTCCCTGCCTGGGCCATGACAGCCTGCTGGGCCCTGCGGTTGTGAGGATTAACGGCAGCCTGGGCAGTACCAGCAGGGCACGGCTGTGCATCTGTGAAGTCCTCTCCTGCATCTCATGAAAGATGCTCCCACTGGAGAGAGCGTGGAAGCTGGCGGGGGAGGGAGCCGGCCGAGCCTCAGAGCACTAGGCGAGAGATGGAGCCTGAGGAATTGCTGCTCCATCAAAGCCAAATGACAGAATACAAACACAAATCAGATTTTCCGGTAGCTGTTTTCTCAGCAGATTTGTTTGATTATTATTATTAGTCCTGCAACCTTTGTGAATAGAACCCAACAGGAATCCATCCATGGGTTATTCGAGCACCTATATCTGTCCTTTGCTATGTCATGACTATGCACAATGTAACACTCAGCTGCTGTTTCTTGTCTGTAAACCACACTCTATCAGGTTTTTATATATATATTTTCTCTCTTTTTATTTATTCCTTGCCAAAAAACCTTGAGACCTGGATTATAATAACAATAAATTGGTAACATTTATTAAACATTTTCAATGTGCCAGGCATTGTGCTTGATGCCTTATAACTAACTTCTCATTTATTCCCTCCAAGAAGCTTCAATGAAGTAAGTACCGTTGTTGCCCCATTTCACAGATGAGTAAGGAGAGGCCTGGCACTCCAGCCCAGATCTGCTGCCCCAGAGCCTGGGAGCTTCCCCTTTGCTCCCTCTTGCCTCCCGTGTTAGTCCTGCCTCCTTTCAGCTGCCTGCCACCACCCCCTCCCCCGGGCCTCCGTCAGTCAGTGCAGACGCGCTACCTCTCCCCTTAGCACCAATGAAATAATCAGGATGACTCTCGCGCGTTAGTGTGGTACACTCGTCACAATTGACAAACCAATATTGTTACATCTTTACTGCCTAAAGTCCATGGTTTATGTTAAGGTTCACTCTTGGTGTTGTACATTCCATGGGTTTGGACAAATGTACAATGACCCATGTAGGGACCAAGGAAAATTTCCCCTTCACTCTCTGAAGGTTGGCTGAAAACTAACCAACAAAAGGAAGATTCATAGGAGAAAAGGCATACAAATTATTTGATTTGTTTTCCATGACACAGGAGCCTTCAGAATGAAGACCTAAAGATACAGAGGAAATTGTCCATTTTTATGTTTAGGTCCAATAAAGTATGGACAGCTGGGTAGAAATATGATTGGACAAAAGGGGTGTGATCTCACGCTAACAGACAGTGGGGAACCCGGCAAGGCCTGTCTGTCTGGATTCTTCTCGGCCTCTCTGAGCAGCATTCCTTCCTCCTGGGTGTGGGGCGGGATCCTCTCTGGAGTGGGGGTCTTATGACCTGCAATCAAACAAGAGAGGTCAGATAATTCCTTTATGACCAGTTTTTAGACAGAAAGGTGTCAGGAGAGGGAATTAGAGTAATATTTTTAGGCTTTATGGCTGGATTGGGGGAAAAGGGGTTCTGGTTTCCATGACCCGCCTTGTGGAAGAGGCATTCTAGTTTCTGTGGCCAGCCTCGGGGGAGAATGAGAGGACAGAGACAGGAGGGCAGGAGGGGGGCAGACAGAAACTTGCTTCTGAGGCCTTCGTTTTGGGGCATTGTTTTCTGAGCCCCAACACATGTATCCACCATTTTAGTATCATATAGAACAGTTTTCACTGGCCTAAAAATCCTCTGTGTTCCACCTACTCATCCTTCCTTCCCTCCTAAACCCCAGCAAACACTGATTTTTTTTCTCTATAGTTTGGCCTTTTTTAGAATGCGGTACATACATGTATGCACGTAGCTTTTGGAGACTGGCTTCTTTCATTTAGCATATGCATTTAAGATCCTTTTGTGGCTTGATAGGTCATTTATTTATTTACTAAAGAAATCTAAGACTTTAACCCATTTCTTTTTTATCACTGAATAATATTCCGTTGTCTGGGTACACCACCGTTTATTCACCTACTGAAGGCCATCTTAGTTGCTTCCAAGTTTTGACAAGTATGAATAAAGCCACAGTGAACATCTGTGAACAGGCTTTTGTGTGGAAGTTAAGTTTTCCACTCTTTTACGTAAATACCAAGGAGTGGGATGCGTGGATCATGTGGTAAGACTACTTAACTTTGCAAATAGTGTTTCAAACTTAATTTTACTCTGGATGTGTTGTGTTTTAATGGTATTGCTTGGTCTGGAGATTTGCAACCTTCCAGCAAGAGCAAGAGCCTTCCTAGGCACGCAGGTCTGGAAGGCTGGCATGCCCTTCCTCCCTTCCTCCCCACAAAAACGCCTGGTTCACACCTTCTCCAAGGCAGGGAAGTAATTGTAAGGGATTTAAAACCAGTTAAAATGCAGCACCTGCTGAGTGTGCACAAAGATCTCCTTTACATCAAGCTAAAGAATTTAGAATGTCAATAAAATCTGAAAAGAAAATTTTGGAATAATTCTCGAATATAATCAAATTTGTCCTACATATGTTATTAGAGTCCTGAATTTTCATGTGTTTCCTTTCTTTCTCCTCTCCGAATGCTGCTGTTCTTATTAAATTGCTCCTTCCTTTTCTCAACATGCATACCTCTAACAGGGCAGGGGGCAAGCCTTATTTATCCTTGTAATGCCTAAGCAAATATTTATTGAATGAATATTTTAGAGAAAAGTAACTCATTTTGACTCCAGTTTAGCAATGTCTTCCCACTGAGTCTTAATGTCTGCAGGGTGAACCCATGAGCAGCATTGGAATGCCGTTAATGTACTGATTTCACACATATTTATGTACTATGGACCTCCCCAGCTGACAGAGCCTGAGAGGAGGTGAGCAGGGCGTGAGTTGAATGTCAGGGGCAAGTCCTTGGGATTCTGGGCCTTTCTCATGAGCTCCTAGAGGAGCCTGCTGCTGCCACCAAGGTCCTTTACACACTGTCACTTGGGGCCTCACTGCTCCCTGCACCACTGAGGGTCTCTGCAGTGGTACGGTCACCTCCAACCTGTCTCAGCCCCAGTGCCCCCAGGAGCCCCTGGTGCTATGCTGTTCTGCAGGCTGCCAGTGCCTCCAGGTCTTCCACTCTTACCAAGCTCCTCTCAAAGGAAGCCCGTTGTGATTGGCTGGTTTGCTTGAGTAACCATGTGCCCTCCACTGAAAAAACCGACTCAAGTTCCCAGGGAGCATTTTGAACGACATGTCCCACTCAAAGTCTCTCCTCCTCATGACCCAGGTGTGGCCCAGGAAGAGCCCTCTCACCAGGACCCTCCTCCCACCTCACAAGAGCTTTGTGCAGGGACCTGGTTCGGGCATCCCACGTCTTGGCCGCCAGCTCCAGTGTCCTCCTCGCCTTTTCTCCCAGAGCCCCAGGAGTGAGCGCTCATGAAAAGCAAAGTTCCTGGGGACCTTCTTCCGCCTGCGGTGGACTTGCTGAGTTGGCCTTGCTTTAGTTAGGGTGGGCTGGCCCACTGTAGCAAATAGACCCCAAAACATGTTGATTCAAACACACAGAAGTGTATTTCCAAACAAAACATCATGCCAGGGTGGATGCTCCAGGTCAGCAGGTGACTCTGTGCTGCCTGGTGGCTCAGTGACCCAGGCTGCTTGTAGCTGTGCCTTCATCACCCCTCAAGGGCCTTCAGCCAGTGGAAGGGGAATGAGAACATGGGACAGGCACACTGTGGCCTCAGAAGCTGCTCACACTCCCTTGGCTGGAATCAGTCTCATGGCCACCCCCAACTGTAAGAGGGGCTGGGCGATATCACCCGCTCTCGCCCAGCAGGAAGTGGAGAATGGGTTCCAGCAGAAAGCCAGCAGCCCCTGCCCCAGCCCCGCCCTCCCGATGCCACCCTCCCTTGCCTTCCTACCCACCCCATTTGTCACCCTCGAAAAGTGCAGTACTGAGAATTTTACAACCATGGGACTAACACAATCAAGAGACAGCTACCTGCTGCTTCTAAGGAGTAGAATCTGCTCACCGAGGAGTAATCATCACTGTCTAAGTAACACACATTGTTTCCTAGCCCTGGTCTGCATTAGCGTTCTTTGAGTTTTTATTTTGTTTATTTTAAAATTTATTGTCCATGCTGTTATTCATTATCCCCAGGCCTCACTGATGTGTATCAGCCCCAGGGGAAATAAAAGCCAAACATTAGCAAATATCTTCTGCGTGCATAAATGCATTTCAGAGCTTCCAGCTCAGTATCAATCTCACGATGGGAATCTTTGGGTAGGTTATTTGAATCCCATTCAGACACATTTGCCTTAATGATATTGTTAACAGAAGACAGGACCAGACTCGGGGTTACAGACCTTGACACAAGGGTCCTGTGGCTTCCACCCCCATTGCAGCTAAGGCAGGTCCCTCCCATCTGTCCAGGAGCCAAGTCAAGTTGATTCAGGGGAGCGCTGGACATTGTTGGGCGCCCCATGGAATAAGATGCACTTTTGGTTTGGAGAGAGGGCAGCTGCCAAGGGAGAAGACGGGACCAAAGATGACATCTCCAGAAACTGCATGGTGGTCCATGGAGATCTGTCCAACTGGACGTGGTCATCTTCTTTATGGTATGAGACTCCCCTAGTTTTTTGTCACCTAAGGTTCCCTTTTCTTTTCCTGATTGTTCTAATTGCAAGTGCCCCCCTAAGGGCCTCTGTGCCTTTTTTTCTCTCTCTTTGCTTTATCCTACAGAGAAATCATCCTATCTTGTGACTTCTTGTGATTACTTTTATACCCAGGTCTCTCAGATCAACATCTCCCACCTCAGACTTCCTCTCAGGCCCCAGGTGGGTGAAGCCAACAGGACCCCTCTGCTGAGTCAGGCACTCTTTGGCAGAATCAGAACGGAGCTTGACTGTCACCCTGGGTTCCCAGCCCTTTCTGTTGAACGCCTCTCCACTTTGCTAGAAAGAGGGTGTGGCTGAGACAAGTCTTGCTGCAGGTTGGTCCCACAGATTGGTGACACTGCTCCAAACACGGAGACATCTTTCGTCCTCACCTATTTACAGCAGCTCACATGCAGTCACCCAAGTCTGTCTGTTTTTTCACACTGCCTCTTGGATTCCTTTCTTCTTCCTCATCTCCATTCCTACTGCTGCATCCCAACCCAGACTGACCCCACTCTCCACACTCCAACTTGGTTCCACATCATCTTCCTCCCCAGTCTAATTCCATCATGCCCCAGCAGAGTTATTTCTTGAGAAATGCTCCCAGGAAAGAGAAGACAGCTTTCTGGCTGAGGCACATTGAAGCCTTAGCAGTGGGGATTGCTCAAAAAGGGGAAGAAGCCAGGAAGGGCTGGGCCCGGGGCTGTGGGGGCACCATGCCAAGGGCCTGTGTGGAGGATAAGACCTGGCAATACTTGTATATATCATGGTGATCACAGTGGCCATGTAAACTCGGCTTCATCCTGGCAGGCATCACTGTCCAAGAGCGTCCTGTCGGTGGGGAGGACAACAGGTGCTCCTGGGCAGCAGTGACACTCAGCCAAGTGAAAGGCACGATCACAGTTTGGGTGGTTATTTCCATGGAGCCTCCCTTCCTCTTGGGGTGTGACCCAGTCTCCTCAGCTTAGCAGACAAAGCCATTTGGAAACCACCTCATCCATCCGACTTCCGAGTGTGAACTTGGTCTTCCAGTCTCCAGAGGAATCTTCTCCCACACCTCGTAGTTGTGTGTCGCACCTGGTTAGGGCTGATCCCAAGCACTGTTGGTGAGCTGGAAGGATTCCTCTCCCCACTTTAAGGGTCTGGAGCTCATTTGCTGCCGCAGGATCCTGTATGTCTCCTGAGAGACAGCCTTTCTCTCCCTCCTCCTCTGGGGAAGGGACTTCAGCTCTGATCGTCCCCACTGGGAGTTCACTTTGACCCTAAAACCAGGCCCACAAACCGACACCTGGACCCCTGCCTGCTCTGGCCGGCCTCTCAGGCACTAGAGTCAGCAGACATATGCCCACCAGGCCTGCGGTGGGGACTATGCCCTAGTAACATGCTGCCCAGCCTCACCCCCAAGGCCCCTTCAAGCTCCTCCTCGGTCTTCTGCTGGATTCCCCGCGCCAGACTGAGTGCATCCCAGTCAGGGCCTGTCTTCTGCTCTTAACCCGCTGGATGACCTCAGCTTGTCCTGACACCCACCCCCCACTGCCAGGGCTGTAAGATCTTGCTGAGACTTCTAGTGTGTGACTTTGGTAAGTCCCACAGTCCCAAGTTCAGTCCTCTCCACCTTGACGGCCTCCTGCCTGGATCTCTGCTCCAAACTCCCTGTGAGAACCTCCTGTTGCCTCCCTTCCCCATTTGGACCCTCCAGGGTACCAAGGCCTGGACTGCTTCTTGCATGCCCAGGCCCGGACACTCTCAGCGCTACCCTCCTCCTCCCTGGCTGTGCCCTGTCAGCAGTCTGCCGTGGCGTTAGTCATTCCAGCTCGAGACCCCCTCCTACTGTCCTTTTCTGCTCCCCACCTGCCAGGGGGCTGCCGGGTGCTGCCTGACGCTGGAGCCCACACGGGTGCTGAGGGTCACACCCACCTCCAAACCTTCCTTCCTGCTGTTTGCACCTCCCTGCCTCTGCGGGGACTTGCCCACTTCTCTGCTCCTCAAGTGGGACTCCACAGCGCTAGCCAGAGGAGTCTTCTTCCTCAGTCACCATTGGATCATGCCTCAGACGCTTGCAATGACTGCCAGTGCCCTCAGAAGAAATCCTAATTGAGCCTGAACTCTCCCCACACCACCCCCTCTCCACCCCGCACCCCAACACCACGCTCCACTCTATGGTCACACGTGTCCGCCCAGCCTCCGGGCCACACTGCTCCCCTCCTGGGCCACTCCCTTCCCCAAACCCCACCTCCACCGTATTAATTTTCTATTGCTGCTGCGACAAATTCCCACAAATTTTGTGGCTTAAAACAAAACAAACTTATTCTTTCAGAGTTCTGGAGGCCAGAAGTTTGAAATCAGTTTCACTGGGCTAAGGTCAAAGTGCTGGCCAGCCCGGCTCCTTCTGGAGGCTCTCGGAGACAACCTTGGCTTTATCAGCTTCCAGGGGAGCCTGGATTCCATGGCCTGTGGGTCTCTCCTCCTTCAAAGCACATCACTGCAGTCTCTGCTCCCAGTCACATAGCCTACTCTTCTCCTGTAGTCAAATCTTCTTCCACTCCCTCTTACGAGGACGCTTGTGATTACATTTAGGGCTGCCTGATAAGCCAGGATAACCTCTCACCTCAAGATCCTTAATTTAATCACACCTGCAATATGCCATTTGCCACATACGGCAACATTCGCAGGATCTGGTGATAGGAGGTGGATATCTTGGAGGGCCATTATTCAGCCTACCCCACCCATCCACGTGCCCTCCGGGCTCTGCCCAGATATCATTCTTCTCCTCTGCGAGGTCTCGGGGTCCCCAGGGCTCTGTTCAGGCTGCTCCTTTTTTCTATGCAGCCCTGTCAGACTCCATACTGTGAACAAAGGCCCCTGGATGGCAACCGCCTTGTCACCTCCTTGCTCTGACTATTAGCAGCTTGAGGGCTAGGATCTCGTCCACCCGCCCTCTTCCTGTCAGTATCCCCAAAGTCTGGCACACCACACGTGCTCAATGCACGTTTGCAGGGAGGAGGGTGCCCCTTCTGGCTGACAATTCCAGGATGAAAAGGGCACAAAGGGCCCCTATTCAAGGTGCTAAAGGGGTCTGAAGAAAGTAGGGTTGTAGCCAGGTGTGTTGGGTGGACCAGGTCACATTATGCCTTGGGAGCACGTCCCTTATGCTTGGACTCCAGAGCTTTACCTAAGGTGTACAACAGCCAGCCAACACGAGAGCTCAGACCTCAGTGTTTCTCTGGTCACTCCCACTGCTCACTGCAACTTTCCTGTCACTCTGACCCCAGGGACATAGCACTAGGGGACAAGTACTCAAAGTTCAGCTTCAGTGCACCTCGGAGAAGGTCTGTGACTGGCTCACTTAGACATTGATTAACCTTTCAGGGAAACACTATCTTAGGCAAATGCCATCGGCCTATCAGGAAAGATATAAACATAAGCAAATATTAACCTAGACCCACAGGTTTACGGCCCTCGGCTGCCCTGGGGCACATTGACTGTGCCTGCTCACCCCGAGGTCCAGGTAGCTGCTTGGTTGAAAAGAATGAAACCCACAGTCCGTGCTTTCAATTTATGCCAACAGATATGGGAACGTGACCCCTGGAATGTGGACTTACGCATCACCAAGGTTTATGATCGGCAAGAAACACAAACACACATTACTTCCCAAGGCTGTATCATAAGCTGCTGTGTTTATTTCTGACAAGGCTAACCTAGTTTTAATTATTTATGCTAAAACTTCTCGGCCACTAAAAATGTCCCGCAGCAGAGGGTACAAAGGGAAAGACGCCTCGGTAACCTGAGACCTGGCTGCAGCAGGGTCTCTGCCCTTCACCCTTGCTGGCTGCAAGCTCAGACTGTTTACTCTTCCTGTGTGGTCGAGGAAAAGTGGGTGGGAGAGGCTTCTGCGAGTTCTGTTGGAGGATTAAGGGTGGCACAAGGCTGAGGCGTCGAGCGAACCCTCACAAAGCGTACACCTCTTTGACACTGCACATGCCAGGGCAGCACGGGACCCAGCTACCCGCTCCACGAAGCCCATCAGGCCACTCCCCATACCCACCCCTCAGGTGTCTGGTTTCTGCTGGCTGGACACGCTGGAACTCACAGTCATAGCACTGGTCCTACTGGAAGCACCAACAGCTTCGTTCTAAGATGTCCCCTCAGCTGACAGTCCCTTTCTGCAGTCTTTGACCCATTTTATGTAGTTCAGAGGACGTTCTCTCTCCATATCTGTCCAAGAAGCTCCTTCCCCGCTTGACTGTCCTCCCTCTCTTCCCCCTGCTCTGCATCTTAACGCTCCTCCTTCACTCTGTCACCTCCTCCATGTGGAGTCCCGTGTCCACAGCACCCTGGACAAAGGAGCTAGATGCCACCCAGGAGGGTCTTGGAGTGGAAGAACTGTGTGTGAGTCTGGCACGTCACGTAACTATCGTCCGTTATGCAACTCGGGTTTCTTTTCCCTATCATCACCCCTGACTTGACAGGCAGTTTAGGGTCATAGTTAAGAGAACAAATTTTGGAACCAGACAGACCTGGGTTAGTGGTGGCTCTGTTATTCATACACCACATGGCCTTGAGCAAGCAGGTATTACTCCTTCTCAGTTCCCCTGTCTGTAAAATGAAATAACAGTGATACCCCCTCACCGGGTCGTGATGAGAAGGAAAGGAGATCTTGCTTGTAAACGACTTAACAATTCCTTGTATGTATAGCAAGTGAACAATAAACATTAGCTGTTGCGATTGACAATAACGGGATCGTGGATAATGTAAAAACAACATATAGAAGCTTTGGCTCGAGAATGCTGGTGAATCAACCACTATGTTATCACTACCTTATATTCAGGGTAGAGGGAGTTCGGTGGAAACCTTTTCCAAGAGCACATGGGAGGTCCATTAGGGATGGAATTCTGAAATCCCACGTCCAGATACCTTCTGGATCCACCCCTACGAGAGTGAGGAGTATCATATCTTGATCTTGCATTGTTTTTGTTGAGAATCTGGCCCCAAAAAAGTATTTCAACAGGTCACAAGTAGTTTGGTGTGAGGGAGGGGCTGGGCCATCCAGCTTCATAGTACAGTCTGAGAAAAACAGCAGATGATCCAGAGATAGCTTTAACTCACCAAGCCAGTGGCCCGGTGGGATCAGAAGCTGATCCCCACAGGTATCAGGCCAGACCTTAAAGAAGAAACTACTGGGGCTGAAGTAACCACAAGCAGATCCAACTGGTTTTTGTGGTGCGTAATGTTTGTTTAACTTTGTGTCCAGATGTCTAGATTGTGAGATGCATATCGTTAGCATTGAAGAGTGTTTATAAAATTCTTAGTTGAACTCCACACCGGGTTAGATACTGGGATAAATCAAACTGAAAACCAAATTGTAGGACCCACCCCTGCAAGAAAGGGCTGGCGCCTGTCCCAGTTTTCAAAAAAGTGGTCAAGAAACCAAAATAAGGAAATTAGATGAGCAAGAAGGACTTGCTTGTTGTCCTCCGCTGTTTTCCAACTCCAGGAAAAATACTATGTCTTGGACATGGCCAAGGAATCAGGGGCTTGATTAAGATCTGCTTTCCCAGGGGGGGTCCCATACAGTGAGAAAGCCCCTCCTTGGGAACACTTGGCACATTTCCACTGCTGGACATTTAATGAGGTCCCCTGCTTAGCAGCCCATTTTGAGGGTGCAGAGTGAGCCCTCCACCTCCAAAAACAACTGCCTCAACTATGCTGGGTCACCTTTTCTTGGCCTTTCTATGACTTAGGCATTAATATCCTCTATTGGGGGATAACTTCCTGTTCTTGCAAAGAAGCAGAAATGGTTTTAATGGTTTTGGGTTTTTTTTTACCCTGTTGTTGGCTATAACCTCAGGTTTATATTTTTAGCTTTGACTTTGGATAACAGGATAGAACACAAGCAGATCAGGCCAAGAGATGCAATATAGAAGCTTCCCTCCTGGGGGATGCTCTCGGTGTACTGTCTTATGAAGGGAACTGTTCATAAATGTCATCCTTGTGAAACAAGAAGGAAGTAATGATGAGAGACTTTCAGACAGGAGCCTCCATCCGCTGACTTAATGTCCACAAAGTCCAGCTTACACCTGAGCCTCAGAACAATGACAAATGGTTTCTCCATAAACATACTAATATGTTTGAAGCATCTGAAAAATCATTTATTCACAGTTAATTATAAAAGAGCTCTATGACTGAGTGGCTATCTGTTATCTTTAAAATAGTCCATAAATTTCATTCTCACTGTGATGGCTAAGAGGTGAAGGGATTGGAAAATAGAGGGAGAAATCCAGTTATTCCCCCCACACCACTCTACTTCCCACCAAAGTTTAATCCATTCAGGCAAACTTTCTTAAGCAAACTGAAGATAAGTCTGAAATGGTTGGAGTAACTGGTGACAAAGTTTTTGGTGTTGGCAAATTAAAGCAAATAATGTTACTGTCATATCTTTGCCACTGAGGTCAGTTGGCAATCCAGAGAAACTTTTCCATCAAAGAAACTCCAAAAGTGGATTTCATGTGCTTATAGCAAGGCTAGAAGGCATAGAATATTCAACCTAAAAGGTAAGATAGGAAATTGAGCCTTTGTATTCTGTTGAATGAGCACACAGAGAATTTTCCAGAGATAACTTGGTTATCTCTGGAAAAGAGATGTGTGTATGGGGCATGCCAGAGTGTAAGGCTGGAGAATAACATCCCAGGAGCAGTGACTGTGACCGGGGTTGTTTGTCTCACAGTACCGCTCACTGGGCCTCTGGCAGGTGCCGTGTGACTCAGTGTAGGTACTGGATATTTGGGATGACAGTCATCTTCGAGCATCTTCTCATGTACATAGATACTAGGAGGCCCCAGAAAGCCTCTGGTCTACCAGTTGCCAAAGACTCGGTAATGATTAAGTCTACAGTCTCTGGTGTCAGCTGGACCAGGTTGGAATCTTGACTTCACCATCCACTAGCAAGTAATTCAACTTCTCTATGCTGCACTGTCTTCATCTGCCAAATGGAGATTGTTTTATGACTTACATCTTTCAAAGTCCTTGAAGGATAAATGAGGTGACACATGCAAAAGCTTTAACATGGTGTCAGCCACAGACTAAAAATGTATCTGACATGAGACTTTCCACTATCTCCCAAAGGCCACTGCAAGAGGGTCATGTCATCAAGAGGCTTGTGTTTAATGAATACAGGCATTAAAGACCGGTTTCAAGTAGGCTTAAAACCAAAGATGCCAACATACATGGTTGCCTCCTCATTTTCTTTTTAATCAACGGGTTTTGCAGACAGTAGAGATGTTACAGGGCTGCCTAAATATATATATATATATATATATATATATATATATATATATATATATATATATCAAGTGTCCATAAATTTTAATTATCGGGGTACCAAAATTATCAAACAGAGATAACCCATTCTTCTCCACCAAAGCCTTGCATTGGGCCTCCCCCTTCATGGTTATAGGTTTCTAGAACAAATGGGTAGAAATTCTGTGTATGTTTTTTGTGAAACTCTTAAAGCATACCAAATTTCCAAAGTCGTGTTGTTCATTCCTACCACAGTATGTTTCAGACCACTATTGGGCAGAAAGATTGCAGTTTAAATAAATTCCTACATTTATTCATAATTTATTCAACAGCTCTTTATTGAGAACCTCATTATGTGCAAGGCATGGCTCTAGACACTGGGGTTGCTACACCAGTGAACGCTTCCTTGTCCTCACAGGGTTTATGTTCTAGAAATATTCCTCACTGGAGACCAGCAGAAATGACCTAACTGGGCATTTCTTTGGGTTCTCTTATGGGCTAGTGGTGAATTATCTAAGCAGGAAGACAGCAAGGCTCTGTGAATGGGATAATGGTCAGGTATTTGGAACCTGAGTGGAAACCCCCAAAGCAGGTTCCATGGGGGCTGCCATCCTGGGGGACTGTGGCCTCTCACTCTGGAATCGAGGACTTGTGCTTCCTGCATGATGGGCTGGCTCTTTGAAACCAGGCTGAGGGTGACTAGAACCACTTCTTCACCGATCCATTTTCCACAGGTGGCTGTTGGCTTGGCAGTGTGAGAGGTTAAACTCGAGAGGAACGTATGGGAGGCCTGGAACTAATAGGTGGGAAAGAAATGTGTGGAGGAACGAGGTTTGAGAAGGGGAACTGCTCAGGGTCGGGCTGGGATTCCTGCTGCTGCTGTCTGAGAGGGGAGCAATCGAGTTAGTAGTCGGTTGCCACATCCTTCAGGGCCCTCACCTATAAGCCACAAAGGCTGATTCTGGTAATCAGGCAGAAGGGAGTTTGCTAAAAGGAAATTGGCTGGTAGTTCACAGAATTAGCAGGAGCCTGGAGAACCAATTTCACAGAACGACGGCCAAGTGCCTGCTGCTATAGGACTGCCCCGATGGAGAAGCCGCTTCCCTGTGACCACCCCACCAAGGAAAAAGGCTACCAGAACGGCCACTCCACAGACGCCATTTAGTCCCTGTTTCTTCCAAAAGAAACCTCTGCTACCTGCCTCACCAGCAAAGTGGGTTCCATAAGGTCCTTCCTTCCTTCCAAGTCAAAGTCTCCCACAGGTAACTTGACTGGGGTCCCCAGCTTGTCAACCTGTGCTGTAATGGCAGGGAAGTTTGTGAGCTGAATTTCCTCCTTTCTTCCTGGTGATAGTGAGACTCCTAAAGCAGGAAATTTCCCAAATAGAGCAAAGGTGAGTTTAAAAGTTGCTGGACAGCCAGGAAACATGGCAATTATCTATTTTACTCAACCCCTTAGCTAACCCCAAGACCAACACACACCATCTACTCATGTTGAGCACAGCATCAACGGCAACAACATTCTCCTGCCTAACACAATCCAGCTCTCCCTGATGCAAGCTAAAAAGACTCCTCTTCTGCCTAAAATGGGGTAACTGAAACTCAGACTCAAACAGTCGTGGGGCACAGTTCCGGGCAGGGGTCTGTATAGCACAGCAGCTATGGCCAGCTGCATGGTGCTCAACAATGGCACCATGATGCCCATCCTGGGGCTGGGCACCTGGAAGTCCCCTCCAGGCCAGGTGGCCCAGGCTGGGAAGGTAACAGTTGACATGAGATACTGCCACATCGACTGCACCCATGTGTGCCAGAAGGATAACAAGGTGGGGATGGGCACCCAGGAGAAGCTCAGGAACAGGTGGTGAGGAGAGAGGAGTCTGCGTCACCAGCAAGCTGTGGTGTACGCACCCTGAGAAGGTTCTGGTGGAAGGAGCCTTCCAGAATGTGCTCAGCGACCAGCAGCTGGACTACCTGGACCTCTACCTTATTCACTGGCCAATGGGCTTTAAGCCTGGGAAGGAATTTTTCCCACTGGACAAGGCAGGCAACGCGGTTTCCAGTGACACAGATACTTTGGACACATGGATGGCCATGGAAGAGCCGGTGGATGAAGGGCTGGTGGGAGCTATTGGCATCTCCAACTTCAACCATCTCCAGATTGAGAGGATCTTAAACAAACCTGGCTTAAAGTATAAGCTTGTGGTTAGCCAGATCAAGTGCCATCTGTACCTAACTCAGAAGTTAATCAAGCACTGCCAGTCCAAAGGCATTGTGGTGCCTGCCTACTGTCCCCTTGGCTCTCCCGACAAGCCCTGGGCCAAGCCTGAGGACTTCTGAGGATCCCAGGATCAAGGCGATCCGCAGCCAAGCACAATAAAACTCCAGCCCAGGTTCTGATCTGGTTCCCCCTGCAGAGAAACTTGGTGGTGATGCCCAAGTCTGTGACACTGAACACATCGCTAAGAACTTTAAGGTCTTTGACTCTGAACCGAACAGCAATGATACAACCACCTTTCTCAGCCACAACAGGAACTGGAGGGTGAACTGAGTTGTGCCTCCCACCAGGATTACCCCTTAACGATGAGTTTCGAAGCTGTGGATGCCTGCGCTTCCCAAGTGACCCACACCTGTTTTTCCTGCCTCATATTCCTTGCAAATGTTATATGGCCTGTGTCCCTCGGCCGTGGGACCGCAACCTGTAGACTGACCAGCGAGGGCCTGTCTAGCTTAATTTTGAGTCTGAAGTGAATTGCTGGTAGGGTAGAAGCCTCTTCCAGTTTTCTTTGCCCTTCATTTTGCTCAGCTGGGGACAATACAGCCTAAATATCCTTTTCTGACAATGAGAAGCAAATGCTACAGTCAACATAGTGCCACTAACAATTGAGTGTTGACTCCTGGAACTGTAATCCTTTTAGCCAGACTTCTCTTCACCTCAATTAAAAAGTGCTTTTGTGGGGAAAAAACAAGAGTAGTGGCCCCTCAGAAGTCAAAAAAATGAACAAAAAAGTGAAACCATCTCATCTTTTATTGGAGAAAACTGGCAAGAGTGTTCACGGCATAAAACCTGTGGGGAAAATTGCTTGGTGACTGAAGGATTTTCATGTACCCAGCGGGTACCTCTCCTTTTCAGCCAGCTAGGCCCTTGTGCAGGGGAGAGGAGCTATCCCAGAACCACCTCTCCAGTTTCCTCACAAGGGATTTGGATTCTGGGTGTCACATCTCTGGAAACGGAGCTGCCCCCTCATAAGGGCTCAAGACATAGTTGTCCAGACTGGCAGCGTGGTGGACTCTGAGCACTGACTTCCATGCTGTGCAGCCCTGAGGCAGACGGTGAAGTTCTGTCTCAGGGCCCACAGCCTCTCTCCCCACACCCCCTTCCCTAAGCTGCTCTCTGGAAAAGGACCACGGGAAAGCATGAGCGGGTATTCACTCTTAGCTGTTTCCCTTGGAATCCTCGCATTTGAAGGTCCCTCAGAGATGGCATCCTGTGACCCACAGGCTGAGGCTCAAGAGTTTGAGAATGCTGCCCACGGCCTCACAGGACCCCACAGCAGCACTGGTACTAGGATCTAGTTTTCCATTCTCCCACCTCTTGTTCAAGGACATTTGCATTTCACTAGAGGATGAAGACTAAAGCCAAAGGACCCTGTTGTGAAATGTGTGTCACTTTGATCCCTCAAGCCCAGGGTTGCTGAACATCAGCTCAGTGTTTCCCAGGAAGCCACTGGAAGGTCAGACACAGGGAACACAGTGGGCAGCCCTGTGGCACCTGCACCCTGACAGCCACTGGATGCCCTCCACCCGCAGGCAATTCAGACCGCCAGGCTAGAGGAAGGAAGCCCACTTTCCAGGCCGTCCAGCCCACAGCTGTGAAGTCTCAGCACCCAGGGGCCACAGCGGGCATGTTTCTCTTCCACTCCTAATGCCTGGGGAAATGCCAGCCCCTCTGGCACACCAACCGTGTTCAGCTTCTGTTACCTTCTCAGTTAGCAGAGCATGTGTGAGAGGAGGAGAAGCCACAGGACTCCAAGTTTCCTCCTCTCCGAAGTGAGGGAGATGAGCTACATCATCTTTAAATCCCTCCTGGGCCCAACCCCATGAGAGTCCCAGTGGAGGAGGAATTGTCATTGAGGAGCCACTTGTATAATAAATGGGCCATGGAGAAAGGTTCAGTCAGGGCTTCAAATCTTATAGTCTGTGAACTCACCTGAAACGGGACCAACAGTCATGGTTCTGATGTCACCAGCCAAAACGTTCAGATGACAGTGCTGGTTTATTCGTGGTGTCGGGTGGGGAACTCTCTGAGACTCCATGGGGCCAGGGATGTCTGTCTCATGCTGTCTGCACTGGCCTTTGCCCACTCGGTACTCAGAGAGCCGAGAGCAAGGCACAGGGCTGCTACCCCACTTGGGGACCCGCCAGCCTTTGTCTCTGCTCTGTTGCACCTGTTGCCCCCAACGTACCCCATCGATCCCATCACTCAGCTGGACAAATGCTGCAAGCCCTCATTTGATTTTTTAAATACATTTTTTCATCTGATTATTGGAGGGATGTCAATCTACGCAAACAAGTATTATGACCCTGGTGAAGCCGAGGCCCACACAGTCCGGTCTTAGAGTAAGACCAGGATATGTGAAAGATAGTCTAGCCACCAAAAAGCAATTCAAGATAACTCAAGATATTTCTTGACCTTCCTGAAGGAGATGGGTGTCAGGCAACACAGCTCACAGCCCTCGTTCTCTCTTCCATCTGCTTCTTCCTTACCCCACGAATGTTCTAGCTTCTCTTTCCTCTGAAATCTTGGGGGAAACCTTCTAGAACACTGGTCTGAGTGCTTCTCATCCCTCTACCCCTTGGCTTTCTGTGTTACCAGGGCTCCCAAGAGCTGGGCTGGTGACACAGAGCCCTTGGGGGGAGGTAGGAGGGCAGCACTCACCCGTCAGGACAGGAGGACCAGATATCGACTGAAGCAGATACCTGTTCATCCAACACGTATCTGGGGCCACTTCCTTTGGACCCACCTCCTCCTCCTCCTTCTTCTTCCTCCTTCTTTCTTCTTCTTCTCATCTGAGAATCCACCTACTTTTTCATTCTAAAAAGTACTAATAAATTTCTAAATTTGTTGTAGCACCTCGGGTAAAAATACAGAAGGTGAGGGGCATCTGTGGGACAAAGGTAGAAGAAACCCCAACACCTGTCTAAGGTCATACCCCCTAGAATGTGCCTGATCTTTTCTGATCTCCAAAGCTAAGCAGGGTCAGGCCTGGTTAGCACTTGGATGGGAGAAACCCCAACACCTATGAAAGAAAATTGATGTGAGTAATTGGTGGGTATTATTGACATGAAGAGAAGACAGGAAAGAGTTGGTTGTAGTCAGTGCTCACATCTATTATGCTGAATCAGGCTCAACGCGAATAACTATGATAACATTAACATTTACCGTGTCGATTATATGCCAGGTACTTTACACAAAAATGTTCCAATTATTTCTCTTAACAACTCTGCAAGGTAGTCTCCCTCTGTTTCAGACAGAGACTTTAAAGCCCAGAAAAGTTAAACCATTTGCTCAAGGCCTCACATGTTCATAAGTGGTAGAGTTAGGATTTGAACCTGGGCAGTCTGACTCAGAAACCACACTTTTAACTTCTACCCATACCCTCCTGCCTCCTCACAAAGACAGACTCCATTTGGGAGGGTTGAGAGGGAGGTATACAGAGAGTCAAACAAGGCCACAGGGCACGTGGGCAGGGCCCATGCTCTCTGCACAGAGAAAGATAGGATCTGGGGAAATCCCACTGTCACAAGACACACACTGCTTAGGAAATGCTGCATGGGCACTATCTTAGTCAACATAGGTCAACTGCAACAAACAACTGCACTGTATTAACAACTGAACACAAAAATTTATTTCCTGCTTGTACAAACTCTAAGCAGACATTCCTGGTCAGGCAGGTCTCCTGGGCTCCTCCTCCACACAGTGACCCAGGGGTCCAGGCCTGTGCCTCTTAGTGACACAAGGTGGGAAACAGAATGAGAGAAGACTTAAGAGGGTACTTAACCACCTCATCCAAAAAGTGACACATCACTCAGGCTCATATTTCACTGGCCAAAATTAAGGACATGGGATGGGATAAAGGGCTGGGAAAAGGAGTCCCTGGTTCGTTGGCTGCTTCTCAACGGTAAGTCTATATTCTGAAGATCAAAGAGTCAAGGAGACCACGACTTTCAGGGGTCAACTAGCCATTTTAATCACAAGCACACTTCAGAGGAAGAGTAAGAGTGATTATGATAGTATGGAAAGTGTGGCGAATGGCACATGAATTTCAGCATTATACAGGCTGCATTGGAAGTGGGATGCCCCTGGGATTTAGGCTGGGTGCATCTCTTAAGGAGTGGATCCAGGAGGCCAAGCCCATTCCCCAGGCATCTGTGGCCTTCTCAATCCCCGCCTAGGTAAATTGATTGGGGTCCACCCTGGCATCCCATCCAATGTCACCGAATCTGACCCCAAAGGCAGCCTTGCCAGAGATTTGGTTTCTGAGAGCAAGGCCATCCTTCCTGTGGGTTTAGCTAGAATCAGTTATGCCTGGTCACATGACTTACTGAGGTTTTTAATAAGCCCCCGTTGACTGGCCACTCTGGGAGTTCAGGCAAGAAGTATTGAATCCCAGGATTGAAATCTGCAGACTACAGACATTTACAGAAAGAACTTGAATAAATGTGGCTGTCAGAAGGGAAATGGGCCAGAAAAAAGGGTGGATAGATTCTGAGCAATAAAAAAAAAAAAAGCAACACTGGGCTGTTCTCATATTTCAAATTCCAAGTTTTTATGTCTTTTTTTTTTTTTTCCAAATTGTCACTAATTATGGATTGTGTGTCTCTTGGAAGTTTGTTAATATTATTAGTTTTGGAAAGGCGTGTCCTGCTTCTTTTCCATATGCAACTATTTATTTGGTCAGCTGGTTCTCATTGCTGAGTGTAGGTTCAGTGGTCCTGCTGAAGGAAAATCAACTGACATGTCTCAAATGAAAGTCAAATAAATAAAGAAGAACTTTGATTCTTTTATTTCAGGAGTAGAGGAATACAGTATTGAATCTGCTGGGACCCACCTCGCCTCTCTTTAAGAAAATGCCCCTAGATGGAAATAATAGTGGATTTGAAAACATCTGAGCTGCACATTTCCTGAAATGTCAACTCTCTTTCCGTATACCCAACATTTTGTACTTGGAAAATGGGCTACAACTACCATTTAAAATATCCCTCGGAGGAAATCTGCAAAATTTCCCTTAGTTTCCAGAGGAGGAAACAGACTCTAAAAAGACAAGCATCTCTCCCAAGGTCAAGTGGAGAACACAGAATTTGGAGGCCCTGGTCCCCAATTTCTGAATCCCCTGGTCAATCCCACCTTTGGGCAGCCGCTTTTCCTGCCAAACGGCCAGAAGGAATATAGGATAGACTCACAGGGACCTAGAGAGTTGTTAGGGGAACTTTTAGAACAGTTGCAGGAATTTCCATTTGAAAGTAGTGCTTAGCGCCTTTGTCATTGTTATAAACAGTCACACTAAAAAGCCCCCAGAATGCCAAGGTTTACCTTTATTGGACTAGAGGTAGGAATATTGCTCTCCAGATACGCTCTGAGCCTGTTCATTCATTAATGAATGAACTCCACCTGGCTGCTGTCCTCTGGCCCCACCCCGTTCCTCCTCCACTATGACACCCTGCAGCTCTCATTTTAGCACCCGCTTCCTCGGTGGCCTTCTTGATGCCCCTTCCCCCCTTGGCCTCGCCAGGTGGCCTGCTCCCCTCTGCGCAAGCACAGCCAGCCTGAGCGAGCGGGGCTCCAGTGCCCAGCTGTGGGCTGGAGTGGGCCAGACCAGGCTGAGCTGCTGCAGCAGGTTGGTGGGACACCACTGAGTCGGCACAGCAGGAGGTCACGACCTTGGCCGCAGGGGCAGGTGCAGCTCCAAACCAGAGATGGTGTCAGAGGCAACTGTAGAGCAGACACAGCTGCGGTGTCACGGAAACGGGCACTTTGGACATGAAGTCAGAAGTGCAGCCTTCAAATCCTGCCTCTGACAGTTACCAGCTGTGTGACTTTAGACAGACAGCTAACTTCTCTGAACTTCAACTTCCTCATCTAAAAATGGAGGCCACCACAACATTAGCTAACACAGGGCTCTGAATACATCCCTGATGTTGTTCGAGCACTGTGCATACATTAACCCATTTAGACCTCACACCAACACTATGGAGTGTGTACTATCATTAGGCTCAGTGTACAGTTAGGGAAACTGAGGCACAGAGAGGTTTACTAACTTGCCCCAGATCTCATAGCTTTGCAGTACTGAGCTGGGATTTGAACCCTGGGGGTCTGAGTCCATTATCTCCTAGGGTTGCTATGAGGTCATCTTCATAAAGCTTCTAGCTCAGTGCCTGCCACAGAGTCAACACTCAATAAAGATTTAGAAGTAAAAGAGGCTTGATGTGGGGGGTGGACAGGGATGGGCATCGGCAGAAGACAGAGGCCGAGTGGCACATGTGCACAGCCAGGCTGCACGGAAGACAGGGGTAGGCTGCACAGACAGGTCAAGTGGGAGTCTGGGTTTAAACCAGGCCCAAGGTCTCAGCCTCACTGTTACTTCTGCTAGGAAGCCTTCCCCGAGCTTGTGCGACTGAATGAGGAGTCCGTCCTCTAACATATCCCACAGCATGTGGACCAGACTCCCATTGCAGCACCTGCCACACTGAACTATAATTGCTTAAACTTGCTTTTGCTCCCTGCTGTGGGCCTAGCGGAGACTTTGGCCTGCTCACCTTTCTGTCCCCAGGGCCTGGCACATAGTAGGTCTCAATAACTCTACTTGAATGGATGAATTAATGAATGAACAGGCTCAGAGCGTATCTGGACAGAAATATTCCTACCTCTAGTCCAAGCATTTCACTCCAGGCATGGGTGGATCAGGGTGGTGGCTCCCTAGGCTTCTGTGGGGCCTATGTCTGGGACAGAAGCCAGGATGTCAACCACAGCTAGATGATGTCAGGGCCTGAAAGAGAACCTTGGCAGACCCACCCACACCCTTAGGCTTCTCTGCTACCTCCAGCTTGGACCCAGCAGTCCCCACAGAGAATGGCTAGAAATGGGACTGGGAGATCACACTTCTGGAACATACCCTTTCCCCTCTCAGGGTCCCCGGGCCTTCCCAGGGAAGTTTACATCATATCTAGAGAGAGGGTACAGATATGCTCCTCTCAGCCGATTTGTTAAGTAACAGCTTTTTGTACCAAGGTCCATCCCCAACAAGGCAGGCTAGGGTCATCTGTCCCAGCTCCAACATGGCCATTTACCATGCTCGTCATTTACCAAGCTCGTCCCACTCCTTCCAAGGCTGCAGGCAGTAGGTCTCTCCAGGGAGTCTCCATGGGAACCTCTAGGGGAATTCCAAGCCCCACAGATTGCCTGTGGCCTGCACTTGGCTTCTCTAACAGTTGCTCAAGAACATTGGCACACGGATTGGGAGACTCAGCACAAAACCCCTTGGTTTTCTTCATTTTCCTTCCCCAACACAACTGCCCCGGCCAACCCCCAGTACCCAGGAATGTGCCTGATTGTGTAAGCTGGAAACAGGCAGGCCAAGATAGAAGAGGTTTTGGCACAAAGTATAAAATCAATGCATAGTCACCTAACAGGCCCAAGGTCAATTTTTATGGTTTTAATTTGCAGCTTCCATCAGGCCAAGCGACTTCTACAAAGCAAAGGCAGGCAAAGGCAGGCAAATCATAGCAGCCACCAGGGCACTGGGCACAATTTCCAGGCTTGGTCCTTCTCAGCTGGGAAAAATCTGGGTTTGGAATTTGTATCTCCAACCTGTTTTTGTACCTCCAACCTGTTCTGGTTGCACCTCCTTTTCTGGGCCTAAGATACAGCAGGAAACGCAAGTCAACGCAGTCCATCAAGCCGGAGAGATTCAGGTGACTCTTGCTGGCAGAAATAAAGGACTTCCTGCTAACCTATTCTCTGGAAAATTCAGTGCATGGAACATTTTGAGCAGCCCTCAGATATCCAGCAATAATAAAAGTTCTCCATAATGAAATTGTTGTGGGATACAAGGAAAAATGCACACGGGATTCACTGAGGCTGTCCGTGCAGGCGGGGTTTGGTAAAGGTGTGGCACACCCCCATGACACTCTTGACTGAAAGAGGGGATCGGGCCAGGCTACGGCTCAGCTGAGTGTGCAGCCACCTCCTTGGTGTGATCTGAGGGGCAGGGGAGCATCGTGACACTCAGAAGACTTAGAGCCCAGCCCCAGTTCTACCGCCAAGACCCCACAAGTCACTATCCTGAGTGATGGAGCTGATAGCATCTGCCCTACCTCTTGGGATGGACGTGTGGTTGAAAGGAAGTGGCAGAGTCTAGGGGGACTGTGGCAGCTATTAAGCTCTGGTTACTTAGCACTGACCCCTGTCTGCTCTGGGCTACTGCGGCTGGGACTCTGCAAACCACGCTCCTTTGCCAGCTGCTCCCTGTCGCTACTGCCAACAGCGGGGAGTAGCAGCAGGACAAGTCACAGAGCAAGCAGAAGCCAGCAAGGCACCTAGGACGCAATGTGTAAGGAGGCGTTTCCTCTCAGGGTGCACCCTGCACAGGCACAGCCCTGCTGAAATGCCCACAGAGGTGCAGCAAATGCTGTCCCTTTACGCTCTTCAATTTACAAACGTGAACCTCGGTCTCACTTATAGAGAGCCAATGTCCTGAACATCCAGGAACAGTTGTTTTAATGACTTAGGCCTCTTTTTTCCCCTCCGATAACAACAGACAAGTTGCTATTAATCAGCAAAGGAGACTTCAGGGCTTCTGTGGCTGCAGAAATTTCTGGGGGTAGTCCTTGCCTCCTGTCCCCAGAGTGGGTGCCCCAGGGCTGAGTGAAAGCAGGACAATCTGATGCAAGTGGCCTGGATCCCGTCCCTGTCAGGGTTGTCTGTGACCCCCGCCTGGCTCACACTGGCCTTCCAGAAGGAAAGAAAGTAGGGCAAAGGGCAGACAAGCAGCCAGCAAGGATGGGCTTGGAAGCAGGAAAGAAAGAGTGCAAATTGCTGAGGAGAAGGAAAAAGAGTCACGTGGGGTTGAGAGGCGTTGTCTGCCCAGAGTGATCAGCAATTCACGTGGGCATTATTATCCCAGCTCCAGGGAAACCGTGATTCCATCTGGTCTAAGGAAAATGAAATCTATAATGTTTAATGATTTTGTTTCCATAATAACACTAAATGAACAAACAACATCTTTAGCTCTGCTTGGAGAAAAACAGAAACTGTTGTAACCGGAGTGATGTTTAAATATGAGCTCACTCTCTGATTCAGCTCTGCCTGGCTCAGCCCAGACTCACTGCTCTAACGCGCACGGTATTGACATAACAAATGCTAAATCATTACACTGTTGATATTATGCCCTGGGGCATCTTGGTTACAACTGCCACGTGATCTTTGTGTCTGTGTTCCATCTAAGGCCTAACTTGGGTTAGCCAAATCCCACAGACGGCCGTTTAGGGCCAGAGAACAGAACGTGCAGTTGATTTCTTTTCCCCATGCAAGTAAATGATAGAAACAGACCAAACACAGTAGCTTTCAGAAACATTCCTTATCTTACACTGTTTAACATGCAATTTAGAAATCGACTTTTTGTCAGTAGTACTGTATTAATTTTTTAGGACTCTCAAAACAGAGAATCACAGCCTAGGTAGCTTCAACAACAGAAATTCACTTTTTCACAGTTCTAAAGGCTAGAAGTCCAAGATCAAGGTGTCAGCAGTGTTGGTTTCTTTTGAGGTCTCTCTCCTTGGCTTATAGACGGCTGCCTTCTCTCTGTCTCTTCACAGGGTCTTGCTTCTGTGTGCGTCTGTGTTCTAATCTCCTCTTATTATTAAGGACATTGGTCTTATGGGATTAGAGACTCACCCTGATGATGTCATTTAACCTTAATTACCTCTTTAAAGGCCCTGTCTCCAAATACAGTCACATTCTGAGGTATTGGGGGTTAGGACTTCAACATACAAATTTTGAGGGTGACGCAATTCAGCCCATCCATGCTAGCGATGGCATTTGTAATAATAGCTATGATTTCCCAGAGGCTTACTAAGTGTTTGAAATTGTACTAAACACTCCCCTTGAATTCAATCCTTAAGAACAGGCTACCATCGTTCGTCTCATTTTACAGATCAGTGACGAAGGCTTTGTGAGGTTAAGTGCCTTGCCCAAGGTTACACAACTAAAAAGCATACGGCAGGACGTACAAAGTGCATGTAACATAATGTCACCCAGGCCTATCAAACTCCAAAGAGATCCAAGTTTTAGAGGATTCTGCAACTATTTCCCTTCCCAGTGAATTACTAAGAACAATTTACTAACACTTAGCACATATACATGGAGGAGAATAAGAGAAATATCTTTGGAAGAGAAATAATGCCTTAGATAATTCAAATTTTAAAGGAAGAATATGATATAACCCCTTTCTGGGTGATACCCGGTTTCACAATTGAGCATTTTTAAGGCAAAGCTAAGGGAAAAGAAAAGCAATGAATAATTAAACTTGATTTATTGATGTTGTTGGCATTGCATTAGAAAACCAATGATGATTATCCATTTTGGAGAAAACCTCAGATCACAAGAACACACTTTGTATTATGAAATTTGAACCTTACACAAAGACAGGAACAAGAGCTAAATCGACTAGGTAAAAAACATCTATGTTTATTTATCTCTACTTTAAATAGAAAATCATACAATTTTATTGATAGGCTGGATTATCTCAAGATTATCTGTTCTAACTTCTTCATTTTCCTTCTCACTTTCAGTATTCCTATTTATTGTGATTTATTCAAAACGGTTTATCAATGATCCAACTGTGTCACTTTCAACAAAACGTCTATTTCACCTGTCCTTGCTTCTCTGACTGCTTCCTCACACACCCTAGTTAAGTATTAGCCAGCTCATCTTAACGGGAAATAAGCAACTATGATTTGAAATGATTCTTGAACTGAATATTCCCAACATTCCAGATAAATATGAACTACTGGCATCCCCCAAAATGTTGGAAATATCCAACAAACGTGGCTGGTGTTTGAATTAACTAGGTAATGTTAGCCATAATTTTGCAATTAGCAGCAATGAATATGTCATTATTGCAAAAAAGATTATGTCCAACATCTTCTATACATGGTTTTGTCAAAGTTACTATAAAAAGCAAGTTGGAAAGATTTAATTTAAGCTCTTAAAGAGGCAATAAAGGCAATATTTTAAGATGATAATCTACTTTGTACATATTCTAGTTAAAGACCCAAATTGGCATAAATTGATATTAACATGCTAACCTTGAATTTAACCACAAAGAGTGTCTAGAGACTGAAACAGAAAAAATATATAATTTTTAACCCAAGCCTTCAATCTAATCTGAACATAAATCCATTTAATATTGAGTTCCTGAATACATAATACACAGTAGCTAACATTCATGGGGTGTTGGGAGGGGCAGGGGGTAAATTCACACCTAATGGGTACAGTGCACAATGTCTGGGGTTGGGCAAGCTTGTAGCTCCGACTTGAGCAGTGCAAAGGCAATGTATGTAACTGAAATGTTTGTACCCCCATAATATTCTGAAATTTTAAAAAAAGGACATTTTAAAAAAATAAGAAATGACCTTTGCAGAATAAAGAAACAAGGATTAAAAATAAATAAATAAACATAAATAAATAAATAAAAACATTTGATAGAAGGATTAAGTGACAAAAATCAGTAGTGCCTACATTGAGACTTTAACTGCAAGGAACATAAATCAACAAATCCTCCGAGGAAAAATAGTCCCTTTATAATAAAATCAATACTGCTTTTAAAAGTCATAAATAATGCAAAGCAGGGCAAAACTGTCAACAGCAATTCTCCCACAGAGACACACAGGTTCACAGTTGTACACCACAAAGAGACCCCTATTCTCAGCTTCTATTGGTAGGGAGAGGATGTGTGTTGCAGTTGAGCTCTGTCTTGAGGAGCACCTAGGGAGTATACTGCATGCCCCATCGTCACCCCTCAGCGTGGAGAACCCTGTCCTTGAGCACGTTTCATCTTCAGACTTTCCCCCTTACCTTAACTTCTCCCTCTACATGCCGTGATTCTCAAACGCTCACTATATTTTTCCCCACAACATTTGAGATTACCTTATTATCCCTACCTCGCCACACTATAAGGTTTAGGGAGGCAGGTAGCAAATGTTTTGTTACCTTTTCTAGCTACAAAGTCTAGAACAGTCACGTTCTGCATAATGACATTGTGGTCAACGATGGACCGCACATATGGTCCCGTAAGATTATAATAGGGCTGAAAAATTCTTATCACCCAGTGATGTCTTGATGATCCTGATTCTGTGCAGGCCTAGGCTAATATGTGTGTTTGTGTCTTGGTTTTTAACAAAAAAGTTTAAAAAGAAAAAGACTTTAAAATTTAAAAATAGAAAAAAGCTTGTAGAATAAAAACATAAATAAAATTGTACAATGTTTTTGTGTTATTGCGAAAGTCAAAAAGTTTATAAAGTAAAAAAGTTACAATAAGCTAAAGTTAATTTATTATCAAAGAAAAAAATGTTTAAATAAATTTAGTATATCATAAGTGTCCAGGGTTTATAAAGTCTGCAGTAGTGAACAGTGATGTCCTAGGCCTTCTCATTCACTCACCACTCACTGACTTACTCATAGCAACTTCCAATCCTGCAAGCTCCATTCATGGTAAGTGCCCTATACAGGTGAACCACTTCTTATCTTTTATACCATTTTTTTTTACTGTACTTTTTCTATGTTTAGATACACAAATACTTACCATCTTGTTACAATTCCCTACAATATTCAGTACAGTAATATGCTAATATTACTAGGAGTAATTACTAGGAGTAAGAGGCTAATATCATATAACCTAGGTGTGCAGCAGGGTATACCATCTAGGTTTGTGTAAGTACACGCTATGATGTTTGCACAGCAATGAAATAGCCTAATGATGCATTTCTCAGAACATATCCATGTCTTTAAGCAACACATGACTATGTAGCAGTCAGTCCCTAAGTATTTGTATAATAAATGAATAAATTATAAATTTAATTGTCCGTTTTTGGTTTTGTATTAAGTCCAAACCCTTCAAATCGTTGTTTAGTAGAACGTATCTTTATGTTTATATATGATTTCTTTCCTTGGTAATAACATTTCTAATGACAAAGTATATTTTTTAAATGCATTCTCTTTGTTGATAGAATGAATGTTGTACACATTCAGCTACTTTGCTGAGTATTAAACTGGCTAGTCATAATAAGACTCAGTTAAGGACTATGCTTTTAAATATTGTATTAAATAACGCATTAAAGAAATTGGAGACAAAAAGACTCAAACTAAAATTAGATATTTTCAATAATCTAGAGTGACCAATTCTCTGTAGTATCTAAAGAAACATACTCAACCAACCAATATTCTTTTTAAGTTTTCAAAGAAGAGCATTTGGGGAGACACTGAACAATGAATCTGAGTCTTACTATGTGACTCAGATTTTGAAGCAATATGATGGAGTGAGAGTAAGACTGTCATCTGGAAATCCCCCAAAATGGGTTCTTGTTGTCCAGCCCGTTCTGAAACTCTGTGGTGTGGCACAGACCAGTTGCTAAGCAACCCTGATGATGGGACCACGACTGCCTGCCTCAACAAAGCTGTGCTCCAGCCCAAGTAAACAACCCTGCTGCTTTAACCAGGCAAAGGGCTGTCAACACAACATTTTCAGTCAGCTCTGAAAACCTTCCATTTCCAGCCTTGGAGAGTACACAGTGCTCTTTTGCTAAGAGGAATCTTCTACTTAAAATAAGAGGAGACATATTTTAAAATAAGAGAAGACCACAGACCACATGGCTCTCAGGACCAAATGTTCAGAACACAGGATCACCATTTTGTGCTTGAGCAGCTGTTTTTCTCTTGATCCCAAGTGAGGAACACTGAATGCAGGTGTCCACATTTGCATATGTACCCCCCACATTGCAATTCTGTTTGCCAGTGTCATTGGCTAGTTGGGCTATTTCTGTTAAGCAAGGGAACCATTTGCATTGACTTAACCTAACTAGGATACTGTGTTTAAATAACCTGCTTTTAACTTAAAGCTTTCCCCAGGATTTAAAATTCCAACCCTATGGCAGAGTCTTCTAAGGGAAAGACAAGAAGTGAAGAAGGCATAATCAGACCCCTTTCATGCTTTCCTCTCTCTGCAAATATCCTAAAAGATAGATTGTAGATGCAGCACTCTTTGGGACAGAGAGTTGTTATGTTGTTGGAGTTCCCTTAAGCTATTCTTGAATAATTCTCCAAGAAGCCAGGAAACTCTCATTTTTCATTTTTCATCTCTTTCTCTCTCTCTGTCTCTCTCTCTCTCACACACATACATTCCCCACCTTTGATTCTTTATTTTTAATGAATTTTTAAAATAAAATAAACAGTCAGTACTTTTCATTGCTCAGGTTGTGTTAAACTCCACTGAGTTTTCTGAGGTAGGTAAGTAAATACCTGTCATAATGCTCTGTGGTGATTTTAAAATATGCCCATAAATTCCTTGACATACCTCCCTTCGAAAGGTAGCACCTAATTCCTTTCCTCTTAAGAGTGGTTGGACTTAGTGACTCATTTCAAATAAATAGAATGTAACAGAAATGTGAGTCAGAGGTTAGATCACAAAAATTATAACTTTTACCTAGTTCACTCTTGTGTTACTTATTTTGGTGGAAGCCAGCTACCATGTTGCAAGGACACTTAAGCAGACTTAGGGAGAAGCCCAGGTGGAGTAGGGCTGAACCTCATGCCAAGAGGTTCACCTTGCCAGTCATGTGGGTGACCTATCTTGGAAGTAGATTCTCCACCCCCGGTCATCTTCAGATAATTGCAATCCTAACTAAAATCTTGACTGTGGCTTCATAAGAGACCCTGAACCGAAACCGCCCAATGAAACCACTCCTAACCCATAGAAACTGTAAGAGATAATAAATGCTTATTGTTTTAAGCCACTAAGTTTTGGGATAATTCATTACACAGCAATAGACACACACTGGCAACCCCCACCTCCTGTGCCCATGACAAACAACACCTGTTGACCATGGAACTCTTCTGAGCCTGAGCACGGCTCTGTAACCCTTCACACATGGCATTAGGCAGCCACCACCCTAGGGAGTGAAACCCATTTGCTAGTGCAGATCTAGGGGACCAACTAGAACTCTTGAACATTCAAGCAAACATTTTAGAAAGTGCCCCTTTACTCGTAATTGTAAATGAAGACTAACTTTAGCAACCCTTCCATTACAATATGGATGCCATTTCCACAGTATTTACAACTCTGCACAGGTGAAAGTATGGCCTTTCGAGACTGATTCTTTTATTTGACTCTGAGCTATTTCCCATGACCTTTTTAACTTACTCCACAACAAGCAGGTATCATCCACCGGTTCTAGGATTCAGTCAAAGCAGGTTTTGTGTGTATAACACTGTTCTCCAGGCCACAGCGGTATAGAGGTAAAAGATAAGGTCACTATTAAAAGTATAGCTGGGAAATAATGTCAGTAAATAGCACAGTGGGTAGCTTCAAGCTCTCATTCCTGCACAGAAACACCAAAAAACAAGCAGAAACTGTCAGAACCAACATTTTCAGAACTCTGGAAAACAGTGAGGGTATAGAGAAACCATGTGAATGCTGAAGCAAGAAAAACACCACTTGCAAATGGTAGGAAAGCTTTGCAGCACTTTCACTTGCCCTTACCCTGCCTTCTGCCACGCCTGGCACAGAGGCAGCAGCCCGTGTTCCCAGTGTGGAACTCTGGTCCCTAGTTCCAGAAGGCACACAGCAGATCTTACTCCCAGATTATTGCATTTGCCTTTCTAACCTGTTTGGGGGCTACCCGAGGGACTCACACAAGACACTTGTCTCAGCTTCGCCTTACTTAGGCCATGAGAGTGGTGAGCGTCACTTGAAAACACGGCAAGGTGACTGACAACTCACAGAAGCCTAGGGAAGAAGATTATGGTACAGGTATCCAATAAACTGCCTAAGGCCCAGGAAGAAAAGCTGGGACAAATTCTTTGGGAAATTAGGACATTCAAAAGCACCTGAGTGTATGGGGGAACCTAGAAAACCACGCACATGCTCAGGGCAAGATGCATGCTTAGGAAAGACCTGAGAAGACCCTGAGCTTTCGCCTTGGACTGATAAAAGATAAAGAAGTTTGTTATCACTCACCAGGCCTGCAAGAATTGCTACGGGGAGTCCTTCAGGTTGAAATGAAAGGATGCTAAGCTATTGCCATTATGAAGCTATTATGGAGAAATAAAGATCTCTGGTCAAGGTATACACATGGGTACATATAAAAGCCAATATTCTTGTATTTTTGGTTTGTAACTGCACTTTTTATTTCTGCATTGTTTAAAAGACACATGCATAAAAATAATTATAATTCTATGTTATTGGGAACACTATATATAAAGATAAAATTTCTGACAACAATGACATAAACGGAGCGGAAGGGGCTGTGTAGGAGCAGTTTCTGTACATTTTTAAGTTAAATTGGCATAAAGTCAAATTATATTGTTATACATTTAGGGTGTTAAATGTAATCCCCAAGGTAAATGCAAAGAAAGTATTTAGAGAATATAGACAAAAGGAAATGAGAAGGGAATCAAAACAGTTCACTACCAAAAATTAATCAAATAACACAAAAAGCAGTAGTGGAGGAAAAAAATCTAATATACTTTTATGATTAAAAAAATTCAGAAAACTAGGAATGGGGGGAACTTTGTCAATATGATAAAAGGAATTTATGAAAAACCCACAGATAACATCATATTTAATGGTGACAGACTGAAAGCTTTCCTTCTAAGATGAGAACTAAGCCAAGGATGCCTGCTTTCACTGCTGCTATTAACATTGCACTGGAAGTTCTAGCAAATAGACAGAAAAAGAAATAAAAGGCATCTAAATTGAAAAGGAAATGGTAAAACTACCTCTATTTGTAGATGGCACGATCCTATATATAGAAAATCCCAAAGAATCCACAGAAAGTTATTAAAGCTAATAAACGAATTCAGCAATGTTGCAAGGTACAAGATCAACACACAAAACAGTTAGACTCTTACCTTATACCATGTATGACAATTAACTCAAAATGGATCAAAGACCTAAACTTAAAAGCTAAAACTACTGGCTGGGCATGTTGGCTCACACCTGTAATACCAGTGTGGTGGGAGGATCACTTGAGGTAAGGAGCTCAAGACCAGCTTGGGCAATGTAGTGAGACCCTGTCTCTACGAAATTTTTTTTAAAAAAATTAGCTGGGTGGGGTGGCGCATACATGTAGTCCCAGTTACTCAGGAGGCTGAGGCAGGAGGATTGCTTAAGCACAGGAATTTGAGGTTACAGAGAGCTATGATCTGACCACTGTACTCTAGACAAGACAACAGAGTGAGACCCTGTCTCTATTTAAAAAAAAAAAAAAAAAAAAAAAAAAAAAAAGCTAACACTGTAAAACTTTTAGGAGAAAACATTGGGGGAAATCATCATGACATTGCATTTGGCAACAATTTTATGGATAGGACACAAAAATACATGGAAAGAAAAAATAGATGAATGAACCTCATCAAAATTAAGAACTTTCATGCTGCAAAGGACACTGTCAAGTGAAAAGAGGCTACGGAATGGGAGAAAATATCTACATGTCATATATCTGATAAGTGATTGATATCCAGAATAAATAAAGAACTCCTACAATTCAACTATAGAAAAAAATCCAATTTAAAAATGGGGAAAGGATTAAATAGACACTCCTCCTATGAAGCTACACAAATGGCCAATAGACACATGAAAAGACGCTCAGCATCATTAGTCATGAAGGACATGCAAATCGAAACCCCAATGAGAAACCACATTATCTACAAGGATGGTTATAATTTTTTTTAAAATAGAAAATAACAAGCAGTTGGCAAGAATATGGAGAATTTGGAACCCTTGCACATTGCTGATAGAAATGTAAAATGGTGCAGCCACAGTGGAAAACAGTTTAATGGTTCCTCAAAAAGTTACATATGGAATTACCATATGATTCAGCAATTCCACTCCTAGGTATACACCCAAAAGAATTGGAAGGAAGGACTCAAACAGATACTCGTATGCCAATATTCATAGCAGCATTATTCACAATAGCAAAAAGGTAGAAACAACCCAAGTGTCCATAAACAGATGAATATAATGGATATCCATGGACAAGATGTGGTACCATGTAAAAGAATGAATTCCTAATACATGCTACAACATGGATGAACCTTGAAAACATTGTATTAAGTGAAATAAGACAACAAATATTATATGATTCCACTTATTTAAAATACAAAAATAGGCAAATTCATAGTGACAGAAAGTAGATTAGCGGTTACCAGGAGCTGGAGGGAGAGGGGCTGGGGAGTTATTGCTTGATGGTTACAGAGATTATCTGGAGTGATAAAAAAAAGTTTTGGAAATAGAGTAGTGATGATTGCACAATATTGTCAATGTAATTAATGCCACTGAATTGTACAACAAAAAATTATTAAAATGGAAAGTTTTATGTTATAGATATTTTACCACAATTTTTAAAATGAATTTTTAAAAAATATGTAGCTAGGATAGAGGAAGAGGATCTCTTGCTTTTTCTGAGCACATTAAAAGGTAACTTGTTGGCATGGCCATTAAGGAAAACCAATAGAGGAAAAGAATGACAGGTCCACTTGCCTACCCACCAGCCAACAAAGCAGGCGACATTCCCTCAGGAGACCTTGTCACTACCCAGTCCAGTCCTAGCTATGCCTCCAGTGACCATGGATAACACTCTGAGATCTCCAACAGGATTTTTCTAAGTAGATCCGAGTCCCCAGAGAGATGTCCCAGGTGTGCTGAGGCAATCCCTCGGGTACCACGTAGCTGCTGTTTTTCCTCCCTACAATAAAAGCTGCCTTGCAGACAGACTCCTGCACCAAGGTGGCTTCTGAGTTCCTGGTTCCCAGTTCTCCAGACTCTGGGGTCACCTCCTGAGAGCTACATAGGGGGCATCCCCTTTGTCCTCCTCATGTACGTTAGGTTGAAAGGTTATAAGCTGGACTGCCTAAAGTTCTCAAAGTCTAGCAAAGATTTTAGGAAATGGCTTTTCCATTTTTTTACTCCCTTCCCTAGAGCTCCAGTGGGAGTCCACGGGGGCTAGGACACAGGGCAGAGTTGGGGAGTAGAGGCCAGTCTATATGACAGACACAGGGCTGTGCTCAGAAACTCCTGCCCCTCCAGCTTTGATCCGCTGCCCTTGATCGACCTTGGGAAATTCAATTCTCTTATTTTAGCCCAAATTCTCTCCTGGGAGGAGCCTCAGACCATTGTGCAAATACAGCCACAGTGGGCTGCCACTGCAGTTCCCCAGACCGGCTTGGACATGTCTGCACCCTGGAGAGCGTCCTGCTGATTACTATGTAGGGTTCATGTTGGCTTGCTGGGTGCCAGGCACAGAAGTCAAAGCTTAGATATACTAACTCCTTTCTTTTTTTAATAAAAAAAATCTGATGATATTTATGATAACTATGTGTTTTGAAAAACTTGTAATATACCAAAAATTATATATAAGATCATTAAAATTTGCCCTCAGTCTTGTTGCTTGTTATTTCATGAAATCCTCAGGACAATCCTGTAAAGAAGTTCTGATTGTTTCTATTGTCCAGTCAAGGAAAGCTCAGCTCAAAGACAGGGTAAGGACCTTGTCCAAGGTCTCACCTAAGAAATGGATTTGTCCCAGGACAGCCGGAGCTCCTTCCCACTGATCACACTGCCTTCTCAAGCTGAGACTTCAGCTACAGAAGCTGGTGCAGAGCTTCCTGCATGCTCAGAGGTCTCTTTTGCAATATTCTATAATCAGCCTTTGATGAACTAATGATCCCCCCAAGAAGGAAAGAGACCCAACTGTTGCCAGCCACAGAAATAACTGTGGGCCTTGAGCAAGATGACTTCCTAAACTTAACCACAAGGGCTGAACTAGGCCAAGGACCATTAGAGATAACAAGTCTCAAGAAATACCTAGTACTAATACATTCTCAGAAATTTTGGGTGCATGAATAAATGGATGTCCCTTCCAGATTAAACCTTCCATCCCTGTCCTGCCTCTTGGTGTTTGAACAGCAATTAAACCCAGACTACTAATATCAGAGTCAAACCGAGCTGGGAAACATCTTATGCACACAGTCAAACATCCTGAAAATTATAGGGGAACACACCACCAGGGCCATAAAGTAGGAGTGTTTGCCCCAAGAGGGGCAGTTATTTTACTTTTCCTGAATTCTACAATGGTTCTTATTTTTGCCATTTTGATGTCTAGATCACCAATATCAGTCTTAAGGTTTTTCCAATTCTACTACTCTCTGAATTGCAGGCCTCAAAACTTGCCAGAAAGTCCCTGAGTAATCTTTTGTCACAAATTCCTTCCCCAACTCATTTCGAATCTCCTCCAGGTGCTCCTTAGTGGTTGTGTGAACAGCCTGCAAAATGGAGTGCTAGGTTTCTTCTGCTAGGGAGACATCCGGGCTTTGGGCATATCTGGTCAAGAACTTCCTAAGTTCTGTAAATTGTGTTGTTCTTCCACAGTCCTCAAAGCTACCTGCAAGCATGAGGGAAGATGCTTTTCCTCTTAAAACTCACCCTCAAAAGTTTATTTGCCTTCCCTGGTTCACAATGTCACCATGAGAGAAAAAATTCAGCCCTCGCAGCTTCAGGTTGAGTACGCAGCCAGCCCACTGCTTCCGTAACAATGCAGCAAGCCTCTGACTAATCCTCGACTTAGGAATGATTCATACATACGCAAGAGCTCTGTGCATCCCCACCGCCTCCGCCACCACCGGAGTTCTCCCAGCAACTCTCTACCACTGCCAGAGCCACCAGCGCCCTGTGCCTTGTGCCACTTCCGCTTCCCCACCCTTCTTAGGGGTCAGAAGAGCTAAAGCACCGGAGACAGACTCCCCAACCCCTCTCAGCAAGAGTCACCAATGCCAGCACACAGTAGGGTAAAGTTCTCAGAACAAGATCTTTGGAAGCGAGCCATGAATTATATTTGAATTCCTTCATTTGTCAGCTGTATGACCTTAGACAAGTTCATTTATTTCTCTAACCATTGCTTTTCTCATCTATAAAATGGGAAGGTAACTGTGCTAATCCTTTAGGGGGGTTGTGAGGATTGAATAACATGAAACATATAGAGACATGTAACATGAGACATGTAGCATATAGAAAGTGCCTTATAAGAGGTAGTTGTTATTGTCATTATCGTTATTAATCCTTAAAGACTGAGCTCCACTGGGGAGCAATGGTAGTCCCAGCCCACCGTGAGCTGTGCCAGCCTTGCGCCCAGTGATCTGCTCCTGCCGCCTCATACCCCATCCCCTCCGCTCACTCTCTCCAGCAAGTTCCCAGAACATGCCGTCCTCCTTTCTGCCCTGGTGACTTGGCACTGGTGCTGTCTAGAATGCTCTTTCTCTCTCTATACTCTTCTTCCTCTCTGTCTGGCTAAATTCTCATCCTTTAGGGCTCAGTTTAGATGGCACTTCCCAGGGAAGCCTTGCTGAGCCCTCGTCCCACCGGACCTGACTGGGTTCCCTCTTAGTGCAGTTCAATGCTGTCTGATTTGGAATGTTGTCCACAATTATAGTTGTAATATTATGAATTTAACCATTGCTATGTGTCTGTTCTTCCCATAGACCGTAAGCCCCCTGAGGGTAGGAATTGTATTCACCATGGTGTCCTCTTCACCTAGGAAACAGCTTGGCACATAGTGTGAATAAATGAGTGAAAGAAAGAGAGAAGGAAGGAAGGAAGGAAGGAAGGAAGGAAGGAAGGAAGGAAGGAAGGAAGGAAGGAAGGAAAGAAGGAAGGATGGGTTTTGGTTACATATGAGCCATCCAAATCATACCAGTCTAGATCCCTGCCACTGGCTCAGCTCAGGGGACTGAGCTTCTGTGTCAATTTATCTACACAGCTTGAGGTCTGTTCCTGGATCTCTGCCAGCTTTGTGGAGCCCAATACCATACCAAGCTCTTCTAGACCCTTCCTTAGGAGAGCAGATATTGCTTCCAAACCCACTAGACACTGTCGGAGATCCTGCTGGGCATAAGCTAAATTCCTTGATTCCTGCCTCAGCCACCTGCCTGCCTTTACTTATTCCCTCCCACCTGGATTCTGACTGTCGTGCCCCATCCCATAGATTAGCCATCCAACCTTAATGGCTACCTGGACCTCAGCTAATGTCCATGCCCTGAAGACATTAGACTCACCCCCGGGCCCCATCCAGTGAAGGCCCCACTAGGTCTCTTCTCCACTGCTGTGCGACTGAAGCCCCACAAGCCTCGTGCATCTGGTTCTGGACTCCAAGGGATATGGGGCTCATGGACACTGTTAGTACTTCCAGAATAGTCTAAGAGCCTAACTCTTAGTGTAGCATCTGGGGTCATTTCCGACAACTTCTCACTGAATATTGTAGAAACGTGACATTTCTAGGATCTTTTTAAATAACTCATGAAATTTTTTACCTGTTTAAGTTCTACCTACCACAACCATGTTAAACTAATCAACAGACCACCACCCTTGCTCCCACCACCAACAGACACGTATTTTAGTCTACTACGCCTTTGCTAATCACCATGTACAACTTTGTGTCTGGGGGAAAATGCACGCCCAGATCCAGTCAACCAGCCTAAATAACAGTCTTTGAAGCCTCAGTCCTCAGTGAGTGGAGGACTGCCTGCCTGCCCACCAGACCATAGGCCTCTCTAAAGTTGGGAATGAGAGAAGTTGAAGGAGGGATGGAGTTCAAGTTCAACTTTAAAGTAATGGGACTAAGGGGGGAGGGGAGATGAGTAAATTCACCTCTAATGGGTGTGGTGTGCGCTGTTGGGGGTTGGGCATGCTTGTAGCTCTGATTCAGGTGGTGCAAAGGCAATATATGTAACCAAAGCATTTGTACCCCCATAATATTCTGAAATAAAAAATAAAAATAAAGGAATGGGACTGGTTTAGGTATGTGGTTGGGGAAATTCATCGCCTCCAGGGGCCCTCCTTTCTGTTTCCCACCATCTACCCCCAGGTCTTGTTGACACTGATCCTCCTGAATGGGACACCTTCTCCCCTCCCCTCCACCTGTTAGACTCAGCCCGTCCTTCTATATGCATCCTGGTAAGGTTCTGGAGACTTCTCCAGACCATATCTACCTGCCCTCTTGTGAACCCTGGGCACTCAGCACACAGCACATCTCCACCAGTTCAGGAATTTCTCATCTGTGCTTCCCCCATCTCGTTCTCAGCTCTGTGTCTTGTGCATCTCCGCAGGGGTGAGCTCACATTGATTCTCTTAAGTCCTTGATCTTGTTACGGGATTGGAACTGACATCCTGGACGTCTCCCACCCCCTCTCCACCACCTCTCCTAAGCTCTCTAACGTCACTGGGGCCAGCTCAGAGCTCTCTGGTATCATCTATGTCAAGAAGAGCTGTGGCTGTTTATATGTACCAAAGGTTTCTGCTTGTGATGGGAAACCGCATGCTTCCCAGGAAGGAAGAACATCTTATTAGCTCAGCAAGCTCATCTGTTGGGTTGTGCGAGGTGATGGGTAGAAGACAATCAGAGAAGCTAAGAGAAGGCCACATCACTCTGTGTAAGAGAAGCTGCAGGAGACACCAGCTGAAGGAGTCTTGCAGAGCAGAAGAGGCTAGAAAGATGAGAAAGTTGGAAGCAGAGCCTGTGTGACTGCAAGTTCAAGAAGAGAGAGGAGAAGGGCATGGAAGTTGAGGACGAGGAGGGAGAGATGGTGCAGGCTTTGCCAGGGGTGAAACTTTGAGGTAAAAAACATGTGTAAAGACAATTTTAAAGAAGGTTGTGCTGTGTGATGTAGTATACGCCTCCTCCTCACATCCCTTAGAAACCTTCCGTAAAAATCTGCGCTGCTCCTTCATGTTTTGGGAGTCACTGTTTCATAAGGCAACAGGTGCGGGAGTTCCCGTGCTGGGTGCGGGGTGAGTGCGCAGGCTCCTAGGGACGCCCAGCTCGGACACAAACGGGTAACGTGTGTGTTTGTTTGTTTTTTTTTTTGTTTAGAATGTATCGGAGTCATTCTTTATTGGTGTAAAAATTAAATTTAAAAATATAGTTTGTCAAATTTTTTTTTAAAAAAAGGTTACCTTGAGTCCCACCAGGCTAACACCATTTTTCTTTATTTTTTTAAATCCTGACTGAACCTCTGAATAAGGTGTTCTTAAGCAGGAACCTGGAGAGGCCCCGGAGACGAAGGAGAATCCTGATCTTTGCAACCTATGCTGTACCTGCGGGCAGCACATTGCTGCTTACTTGTGGCTCAATTAACAGGAAAAACAAAAAAACATCCAGCGGTTGGGAAGAATGTTTTCCTGCTCCCGGTGGGGAAGACCAAGGGGTCAGGGGAGCGTTTGTGGAAGAGCGTTCTCCCAGCGGCCACACCCTGCGGGCTCCAGAGCACGCTCGCACTTAGAATTTAATTCAAGAAACTGGCGCTCCAAGCCAAGAGCAACAGATTGTGATTCGTGGGTGTTAAACATGCCAGAAAGCGGTCAGCGTGTAGGCGACAGATGGGAGGGGAAGGCATCCCTTAGCTGCGGTGGAGGAGGAAGGCGGAGGGCCTTTTCCATTTTGGTCCATGTGGCTCTTCTCTGCTGAGGACTGCTGGCCACCCTGGGGTGGCCCCGGCCGGGAAAATCTGAGCCTGCAGGCCTCTGAGACTGAAGGTCAGGCGTGGTTACTTTAAAAATAAACTCTTGTGACTGTAACCCTGGCTCAGCGTGTGCATTTGTGGCCTTGGCCTGAAGACATTGGCCACAGCTATGATTTCTATTCACCAAAAATAGTCATTTCGGCATCTGAGGATGAGATTGGAAAGGTCGGAAAGGGAGAGCCAAGTTCTATGTCTCACTCCCTTGCTGCTGTTTTTCTGCGTGAGACCACGCACATCAACTCAGTCATTGTTCTTCCCTCTTGCTTCAGCCACCCTCCTCGGGGCTAGTTACCTTCCTTCAATAAAAACTGACTGAGGACCATTGGAGCACTAGCCGCTGGGGATTCGACACTGAGCAAAACAGACAGGGTCCTGTCCTCAAGGACCTCAAAGTCTCATTGGGGATGTACCAGGTTCCTGTGGCTGCCACAACAAGGAACCACGAACTAGATGGCTTCCAACATCAGAATTTTTTTTTTTCTCAGTTTTAGAGGCCAGAAGCCCAAAGCGAAGCTGTCATCAGAGCCATGCTGCCTCCAGAAGCTCCAGTGAAGGGTCCATCCCCACCTTTTCCGAGCCTCTGGTGGTGGCTGTCAATCCTCGGCGTTCCTTGGCTTGTGCGTGTCTCACTCCAGTCTCTGCCTCTGTCTGCGCCCAGCCTTCTCCCTGTGTGTCTGTGCTTCTGCGTCCAAATTTTTCTCTTCTATAAGTACACCAGTCATATTGGATTTAGGGCCCACCCTGATTCAGTGGGATCTCATCTTAACTAATTATTAATACATCTGCAAACCTTCCAAAAAAGGTTACATTCTGAGGCTCCGGGTGAACATGAATTTGGGGGGAAATGGGCTGGGGGACACAGTTCAACCCCATACAGGGTGTCAAATGGTAAACCCACACACAAATAGAGAGATTTGGGGCAGGGTTATGTGGCGAGTACTAACCTGGTTGTTCTCTATCCTCCTTTTCACTGGCTCACCAAGTGAATACACACTGAAGCAAAAATAAAGACGAAAGGAAACAGGAAGATTCTGGGATACATGCAGATTGCAGAGACTGTGTTTCCTCTCTCAGAGACCAGATACACCCAGGCCTAGAGAGAGGAGAGAGTGAGAAGACGGCGTGGCAACGAGAACCAGGAGGCAGGGGAGAAGGAGGGGCCACCTTCTGTGGGGAGGACCAGGGAAGGGAGCGGATGTGCTGCCCCTGAGCATGCGAGCCCACCACACACACACACACACACACACACACACACACACACACACACACTCAGCAGCCCATCTCATCAAGAGTCCCCAGCACTTTGTAAGTCCCTCTGAACCAACTGTGTCTCTGGAGATGGGGAAATAGGTAGAATTAAACAGAACAAACTAGAATTTCCCTCTGAACCGAGCCCACAGTGGATATCCCACCACCGCACTCTATAATGGCAGATGGTGATAAGTGGAACAGGTGCACTGCGTGGAATAGCAGAGGGAGAAGCTTTTGACTGAGGGCCAGGGAGGAGCTCCCTGAGGAAGTGACTGCCAAGATGCGACATCCAGGATGGGAGGATGTTCACAGGTAGCGGGGCATTTCAAGCAGAGGGAACAGCCTGTGCGCAGGTCTTGGGGGAGGAAAGAGCTGGATACTTCTCAGTCCCTGAGCTGAGAAAGAGAGCAAGGGGGAGAGAGGCACCACAGGCTGGGGGTGGGCCAGGGGCCAGAGCCTCAGGCCTCGCAGGGCACAGTCAGGAATCTGGAGATAAAACCAGCAGGACTTGGTGGTGATGGAATCATGGTTTTCGTTTTAAGAGAAAAGTAGACATCTTGATTTTAGCCCAGTGAGAGCTGCATCAGACTGCTAACATTCAGAACTGTAATGATATATTTGTGTTATTTTAAGCCACTAAGTTTGTGGTAATTTGTTACAGCAGCAAACAGAAAGCTAACATACTTACCTTATGGGCTACTGTAACAACTTTATGAGATAATGTATGGAAAGTACTTAGCTCACGGCCTGGCACATAGGCGACGGGTTGTTGTTGCTGGTACTGCCTGGTGGTCAACAGCCAGAGTGCCTATCTGATTTATTAGTGCAGACATCCAGGTCCCACCCTGTGACTCAGAAGTCTGGGAATGGGGAGGAAAAAACTGTAGCCATTAAGAGTTACACAAGTGACCCTGATGTAGAGCCAGGGCCTGGAATCACACTTTTAAGCCCCAAATTATAACCTTGTGGCCACCAGCAACATCCTATCCTCTGGCCCCATGGCACTCCTGTCCTCACCCAATTTCAGGCTGCCCCAGCCACCTGGAAAGCATGCCCAGGCCTGAAATAGAAGCCAGAACCCTTGGTCTGAAAATGCTTTTCCCTGCCAATTTGATATTTTTGTCACTGTGAGTGTCTCATCTGCATTTAAAGTGCGATGACACTTAGGCAGCATCAATGTACCAGGCCGTGTTCCCCAGGTGGGGCCTCTAGACCAGCAGCATCGGCATCACCCGGAACTTTGCAGAAATGCAAATTCTCCCTCCCACCCCAGACCTGTGGAATCAGAAACTCTGAGGGTGGGGCCAGCAGTCTGCTTTTTAACAAGGTCTCCAGGTGATCCTGAGGCATGGTCAAGTTGAGAACTTCTGGGCATTGTTCCAGATGCCAAAGGCAGGTGGCTGGACACCTCACACTGGGGCTTAAGTTTAGAATCCTGTCTATTCTTACCACCATCCGGGGTCAGTCACGCAGGATGTAAAGCTTATTAATTAAAGCAAGAAGTATTAATTGAGTGCCTACTGTATGCTGTGTGCCAAAAAGTGGGGTCCCATGGGAAACAAGCCAGGTTGGGGCCTGACCTCACAGAGCTAACAGAGAAGCAAGACATTCAACAAATCATTGCCCAGTGACACCTCACAAGATAAGCTTTGCAGAGTTTTTAAAATTGGTGCTTCTCAATCTTTAATTTGCGTACACATCCCCTGGGATCTTGTTCAAATGCAGGTTCTGTCTCGTGGGTCTGGGGCAGGCCTGCAAACCTGTCTGCATTTCTAACAAGCTCTCAGCTGGTCTGAGGCGCACACGTGGGAGTAGCAAAACTTGAAACCTCTTAAGGCGACTTCACATCCATTATCCCACTCTAGCCTATGACTTGTCAGATAGGAAAAAGTGGCAGGAATTGTTATCCTCATTTCAGGTGTGAAAACTGAGGTCCTGAGACTTTGAGCGTCACATCAAGGCTGGGCCTAGAACCCGGGAGCTCCTTGTTCATTGTGCGCCTCATCCAGAGGCACAGGTGGCCGAGACAAAGGACAGAGGCGGCTCCCTGATTAACTTCCGCATGCGAGTTTTATCACTGAACCACAGAGCTCTCCCTGCGCCGGCCCTGAACTGGGGGAGACAGGGGCTTGGTTCTCCCTCTGGTCCAGGACTTTGATAAGAAAATAGATGAGAATTTGTGATGCCTCCCAGTCAAAATGAGCTCTTGGCCGGGGCTGAATGGTAAGGAAGGCCTACTCCCCACCTCGCTGAAGGGGAAAAATAACACTGGATGGTTGCAGCCCCTCTCTTTTTAAAAATAAAGGCCTCCCAGTCTCCTCCAGCAAAGGGGAAACGGGAAGCAGGCTTCTCTTGGCCTGTTTCCATCCCGGGCAGCTGGAATCTATTGGACACATTCAGTCACTCTCCCCTGAGATAGGCTGGCTGGGTAAACACTTCCATTTCCTTCAAGGATGCTGTTTTCCCTCCTGGGCCTCCCACCTCAGGGCTGAGAGGTGCCCCCTCTTGCATCCTGGCTATATTTCTTGCTACACTGAGCTCTCTCAAGGTTCGCGAAGGCGATCTGTATGATTCCAAGAAATTTAAAGCATTCTTCCTTTCAGAGACTCCACCCACATCATATCAAACATATTAAAAAGCTTCCACCTCTCATGCATTAAGTATTTAGCCAATGTGAGCAAGATTTGTTAGTATATTGACTGTAAAAAAAACATGATACGACCTGTATAATTCTGCTTCTGAAATAATTCGCCTGCAAGGAATACATTCAATCTTCAAGTGGCTATGATTTCGTAAAGGAAAGCAAGCCTCATTGTTTTTAAGCATAATTAAGTCTTATGAATTCCCAATTTATTCATGAAATTAGCACATAATTTTGGTAGGCATTTAATCAAACCTTTAATGCCAATGATGCAGTTTTCTTTTCCTGCTTTGGACTTCCGTACAATTTTTTAGAGGGGTCTTAAACATTTTTGTAGGCCCTTGATGGTGCTTAATGGCTAACGTGGTTTCCACCCCCCAACACCCCTGCTCCAGGAAACCACTTCCCTGCTCAGAGAGTCTTCAGGGTACTTCCCTGCTTTCCTGCATTTCCTTACCTCTGGGGATCCGGTTTCAGCCAAGAATCTGGTTGCCATGGTGACAGAGAAAACCAGGCAGAATCATCAGGTCCCAGGCTTTGTTCAAATGGACTAAATTTTAATTACAGAAAGTATGGTGAGCAGCTGGCAAGGGAGAGGAATGATGCAGTGTGGTCGGGACTGAAAAAGGCCATCACAAGAGAGGGCATGGCAGGGAAGTGGCAGGGTAAGCGGCCTGGGCAGCTACTCAAAGGTTGTACACAGGGGTTAGTCCTGCGGGCCGGGGGTCAGATGGCCTTGCAGTCCTGGCTCTTCTGCTCCTCATCATGTGACTCTGGGCAAATAATTTCATGTCTCCGTGCCTTAGTTTCATTCATATAACAGGATACTAAAAATGCCTGCCTCCTACAGCTATTCTAAGGAATAAAGGAGCTACTGCCACTGGAGTGTTTAGCATAGTACTTGGTACATATTAGATGATCGAATATTATCATATTCATATATGTATGTATGTATGTCTATTGTATTCTTTCAAAATAATAGCTGTGATTTTATTATCGAAAGCAAACTTCGCAGGTCCAAAGAGGGCATCACAGTCACTCTCAATGTCTCTGCCCTCATCTAGTATGATGTGACTCCTATACTAAGGGAGAGGAAAGTCCTTGTTTTCTGATGGCTCCAGTTCATGTTAGGACCCTCAGACACCCAGAGTTCTTATCTGCTCACATATAAAGCCAAGAGCCCACACTGGTAGAGGGAGCATTTTTGAAGAGAAAATTTAAAGGATGAAAATAACAGCCTGCATTTGTAAGCTACCCAAGCAACATCAAGCCAGGTGAACATGCTGTAGCAAATTAGTGAGGCGGTGGTTCAAACAATGCATGGGGTTAGTGATTCTCAAACTAGGATGTTAACTGGAACCCCCACCCCCAACACACACACACCCGCCCCCCAGAGAATCCTCCACTGGGATGCTGAAAGCTAGCTGGGCGAGGGGAGGGGGGAAGAAGGATTCAAGGGAGGTTTTTATGGGCCAGGCCTAGAGGTGACCAGCATTGCTTCTGTCCCCACTCCATAGCCAGACTCAGTCACACGCCATCTCTTAGTCTAAGATACTGAGAAACGGGCTGACCGCACAGCCCGACCACTGGAAAACCAGCCAGCCACTGCCACATAGGTGATTTTAATGCACAGCTAAGTTCAAAAACTGCTCTCCTGGGGCAAAAGGGGAAAAAAAGTCGACGTTTCAAAAACTGAAGAAAGAGACAGAAGGAAGCAAACAAAATACCATCTTGCAGTGGAAGAGAGGTTTACGGTTTACAGAGCACTGTCACATACACCCACTTAAATGTTCCAGATAAGGTACCACAGGTTCCAACTTACCCTGCAAAGTCCTGCCGCAGCACCTCGTCCAGACCTCCCCTTCCTCACCCAGCCCACCCTAGTCTGTTGTGTGCCTGCCTGTCTCCTCCTTTCACCGTAGGCAAGGGCTTTGACCTACTCATCCTTGAATCCTAAGTGCTTGGCGTGGTGCTTGGCACAGATTAAGTAACAAGTGTTGGTTGAATTCAGTTGACTAGAACATTAATGGAAAAGAAGAAAATGACAGACAGAGAAGTCAAAACCCCAGTGGCTAAGAGTGCAGATTTTGCTTCTTATTAGCTGGGTGACCTTGGACAGTTTCCTTGTTTGTAAATAGGGTTCATGATTGCATCACCCTCAAATACATGTGGTGAGGGTTAAGATATCCAAATGTGCTTAGAAGGATATCTGACTCATAGTAAGCTCCAGGTAGGTATTGTTGCTATTTTTGTTAGTAAGACAATAAGAAATCTCACCACTGAAAGGATGTGTGGGCAGGAAAGAGCAGTCAGAAGAAAGGGCTGTGTGCCCACAGAATGGGGAGTCTGATGGAGACTGGTACACTTTCCCACACACCATGGCCAAGAGACTTCAAAGCAAGTAAACATCACAGGGTGACATTTGACTTTTTGCAGAGCAAATGGAACATCACCATGCTAGCCCCATACAGGTGGGGCCAGGAAATGGGTCAGCCAGAGCAAACAGTTGCCACAGGTGACAAGGACTCCCACGGTGCCAAGTCAAAGCTGGGCTTTTGAAGAGGGAATAAGATGTGTGTGTTGGGGGGTGGGGGGATGTGAGTTGCAGGGGGGAGGCGGGTGGAGAGAGAGAAGAAACTTCTCGAAGTATCTGAGATCCACCTGATAATATCTGACACTGTCTTCAGGCAATAGGTGATTGCTTTACTGCACTAAAAATTTCAGTAATTCAAAAGCTATACTGTAGCAGCTGCCTGATAAAATTTTGAAGATTCGGAAGAGACAAAGATATATTAGAAGAAAACCCCTGAAGCCCTACACGACAAGACTATGAAAGAAATAATGCAATGAATTTCAGTTTAGTCATTCAAGGTTTATGTTTATTTGTCATGAAAATAAAACACAGACCACTGCAGATGACACCAAAATTAGGTGTGTGGATAACCTGGACTCCGCTGGCTCTTTCTCTACTCATTTGCCGCTCTCAGAAGGTGGCCAAGAGATGAAAAACATGATGAGATGCCAATTATTCAAATCTGAGAAAAGTGGAGAAAATCATTTTAGCCTGCCCTCCAGAAGAACCTGGGTATGGACGGGCTATGGCCCAGAAGAACCCGAGGGTCCCCTCTATTGTTAAGACCCTAGGATTCGAATCCTGCCCTCCACATGAAGGCGGCCCTGCGGTCCCACCTTCAGGAAAACAGACACCAGGTGCTTGCTCAGCTTCCTCTAAAACTAATCTGATCCTTTGTGACGTACGTGATGAGTGGGGAGAACAGGCCATGACTGAAGAATGTTCCACCCCTTCTCTGCTGTCTCCTGGCCACTGCCTACAATTCTGTGGTCAGGTAATCAGCCTTGTCCTTGTCAATGGCTTTGACTACCATTGCAGAGAAAAATCCTGAGAGTGTCTTCCAGTATTTACCTCTAATGATTGAAAGTCACCTTAGAAATCTAGGGATCTGAGGGGACTGAGAACACGGGAGGTGAGGAGTGACAAGGTGAGTACTTGAGATTGGACAACCGGGAAAGGAATGAAAGAGAGGCCAGAGTTGCCCAAGTCCAACCTCACGCCTCTTCTCTGCTTAAACTGCTTCTGCAGTTCTCCACTGCCCTGAGAATAACGTCTGCTCTGTTCACCGAAGCCTTCAACCCCCCGTGAATTGCACCTCATCCTTTGCCGCTTCTGGCGCTGCTCTGAAGCTGCACTGGTCTTGCAGTCTCTTAGACACGCCATACTCTTCTCCACCTTTGCATGGGTTGCAGCGTCTGCCTAGGAGACGTTTCTGCTGCTCCTCCCAGAACTGCCTCTTTGTGGGCTCACTCTTTTTCTTTTGAGAGGAGGGAACATTTTCACCATCGAAAGGGATCTTGCTGTCTTGGTAGCCATCATACCCTGACACCTGACACATCCGCTATACATAGTCACCATTCAAGAGGTTGTTGAATGAATAAACTGTTTCACAGTTTGGTTGGGCAAGCCCCACCGCTTGGTTCCCGGTAGGATCAAGCTTAGTGAGTGGGCTGAGTTTCTATCAAAATCTCCCTCCTGAGTTCCAATTTTGGCGAAACTGTCTTTGTGGGCACAAATGAGAAAACTTGCCACTCTTGATTCAATTCCCCAGCTGTGAAGCACTTGGGCTGGGCCCACAGAAGAGCCTCATACTGCTTTCACTTTTCATTTCCTTCAGCCCTAGGGACAGTGGGGTGCCACCTTGTTAGAAACCCTAAGAGAGAGGGCTGGGAAAGATGGGCAGGGGTTTTTACATTTTGGTGTCGGAGGTGATTAAATATCATTGAGTAAAGCCTCCATTGTTAAATTGCATTGGGAGTTCTAAAGTTAGATTCTGAGAATTAAGAATGAAATGAGAGGAAGCAACTGAACTTCTCACTTAAAAAACAGTTTTTCTCTCCTAGGACCCAGAAACACTTTCCATGATGTGAATCCTGGAAATAGAAAAGGCATCTGCCATTGCAGGGTAGAAAATGCAAGAAACCCTTAGGTAAGATGGGTAACACCCAGGCAGGAGGAAGCCTCATGAAATGAGAATCTGCAAAGGGTACTGCTCTCCTGGACTGGGCCAGTCTGAGTACCAGAGTTTTTATAATATTTCAAATATGTATATATATATATGAATGTACAAGAGTAAGAATATACAAAAGGATTCAGCAGTGGTTATTTCAGAGAAGCAGGGAGTAGAAGTAGTTTTTGGTTTTTTCCTTAGGTGGATTTTCTGAAGTTTCTAAAATGAACATGATTTACTTTTGGAATAAAATTTTAAAAAGCAACAAAAATAATTCTTTAAAAAAATAAGCCAGTCGTGGTGGCTCATGCCTGTAAACCCAGCACTTTGGGAGGCTGAGGTGGGAGGATTGCTTGAAGCAAGACCAGCCTGGGCAACATGGTGAGAACTCATCTCTACAAAAAATAAAAAAATTAGCCAGATGTGCACCTGTAGTCCCAGCTAGTGGGGAGACTGAGGCAGGAGGATCGCTTGAGTCCAGGAGTTTGGGACTGCAGTGAGCTATGATCATACCACTGTACTCCAGCTTGGGTGACAAAGCAAGATCCTGCCTCAAATAATAATAGTAATCATATGCTCTCATTAAAGAAAAAATTGTAAAATATAGTAGAGTTACAATGGAGAAAAATTTCTCAAATCAACTACTATTCCAATTTTGGGTTTTAAAAATTTTAGCCTTTTTTTAAAAAGATGTTTTATTTACTTAGCACAGTTAGAATCACACTATATATAATATTATTACTCACATTTTTAAACTTATTTCATTATAAGCATTTTCCATGTTACCAGTCTTTACAACATTATTTTAACTTGCAAATAATATTCTATCTGTTGACATATTATAGTTTGATTTGCGTGCTCAATAGAGAGAGAACATATATGTTCTTCCAGTGTTTCATGGTCACAAGCTGCCCTTAGCATTCCACGCAATAGAGTTTAGAATTTATTCTGAAGGCAAAGGAAAGTCACTGACAGATTTTAAGCATCCAAGTTTTTGTTTCAAGAAGTTCTTGTGGCCTAATATGGAAAATAAATTGGCTGTGGTGGGGCTGAAAGTAGGGAGAACAAAGAAGCTGAGGCTGAAGTCGAAACCTCCCTCCTCTCCCAGAAATCTATACCTACAGTTTTAATTCTTGCCTTTACTTTACATGGGATTATAAAATTTTTGAGCACTATGGATCTGACTGCCCCATTTTTCAGATGACCAAAGAAAGCTCAGAGAGTTTAAGTGACTTATCTGAGGTCACATAAGGATTTGGTGGAAAGCTGTGCCTAGAACATAAGGCTTCTGATTGTAGACCCATGTCCTGCACTATGGCAGAACTGCATCATCATCATAAAATAATATTAATCAAATGTCCCTTGTATATTCTGCACTATTCTAAGTTGAAGAGGGATTTATAATTATATGCAGAATTATATACAGGGATCCCTGATGATTGTGGTAGTGGTGATGGTGGTGGTGGTTTGTGGTGGTGGTGGTGGTGGTTGTTGTTGGTGATGGTGGTGTTGATGGTGGTGGTGATGACAGTGGTGGTGGTGAAGGTGATGGTGG
>RJWJ010008038.1:0-55001 GCA_004363605.1 Indri indri | reverse complement strand
CATCGCTAATTATCAGAGAACTGCAAATTAAAACCACAACGAGATATCATCTTACACTAGCTAGCAAGATATCATCTTACACTAGCATGGCTATTATTAAAAAGTCAACAAATAACAGATGTTGGCAAGGATACAGAGAAAAAGGAATGCTTTGGTGGGAATATAAATTAGTGCAACCTCTATGAAATATAGTATGCCACAAACATCAAACTAAACATAGAACTCAAACAGAACTACCATTCAATCTAGCAATCTCACTAATGGGTATATACCCAAAGGAAAAGAAATCATTATATTAAAAAGATACCTGCACCTGTACGTTTATCACGTCACTATTCATAATAGCACAGATATGGAATCAACCTAAGTGTCCATCAATGAATGATTGGAAAAAGAAAATGTGGTGTGTGTGTATACATGCACACACACACACACACCCATAAGATAGTACTCAGCCATAAAAAAGAATGAAATTGTATCTTTTGCAGCAACATGGGTAGAACTGGAGGCCATTATCTTAAGTGAAATAACTCAGAAAGTCAAATACTGCATGTTCTCACTTATAAGTGGGAGCTAAATAATGTGTTCACGTGGATATAGTGTGTAATAATAGACACTGGGGACTCAGAAGGGTAAGAGGGTGGTTGGGGTGAGGAATGAGAAATTATTTAACAGGTACAATGCACACTATTTGGGTGATAGTTACACTAAAAGCCCAGACTTCACCACTATGCAATATATCCGTGTATCAAAATTGCACTTGTACCCCCTAAATTTATATGAAAAATCCCACCAAATTCAAATATCCGGCTATGAAAAAAAAAAAAGAAGAGATAATGAGATAACGGTGCAAGCAAGCAGTGTGTGAACCTTCCTGCATACTGTTCTGAGGGAAAGTGGGCCACGGGGTTGTGAGATGATAGATTGTGTAATATGCTTGTTGGTCAGTGTATTAGTCAGGGATCTCCAGAGAACCAGAACCAGTAGGATGTGTATAATTAGGAAGAATTATTATAAAGAATTGGATCATGTGGTTATGAAGGCTAGAAAGTCCAAAACCTGCAGGTGGCCAGCAGGCTGGAGACCCAGGGAAGAGCCGATGTTGTAGTTCAAATCCAAAGGCTGTCTGTCTGCTGGCAGGCTTCCTTCTTGCTCAAGGGAGATCAGTGTTTGTGAGTGACCTATTAAGGCCTTCAACTGATTGGAAGAGGCCCACTCACATTTTGGAGGGCAGTATGATTTACCCAAAATCCACAGATTTAAATGTTAATCTCATCCAAGAAACACCCTAACAGAAACATCTAGAATAATGCTTGACCAACTATCTGGGCACCATGGCCCAGCCAAGTTGGTACATAAAATTAACCACTATTGTCAGTCTGGTCTGGATCTTTCAGCTTCTTCAGACTTAGATCACAACCCACTGGAATGTGTTTGAACCTAGAAGAGCATTTCCTGAAATGAGAAGATGCATTTTTTATTATCCTTTGATAATGAAACCAGAAATGTGTAATTCCTGATATTAGCAATTAACTAACTAATGAACTCTATTTACATTGTAGCAAGGTTATCCTGGAAAAAGAAATTTTATATACAGGCGATATTAAATTTGAAGGCTTCCCCAGATTCTAGAAAGGGTTCAGAGTTTTAGTGTCCAAAGGTATGACTTCTTTAGATAAATAAATATTGAGCACCTGCTATTAGTGAGAAATCCTGTTCATCATTGAGGCAATGTAACAGTTCTTTTGTCAAGAAATTTATGGTCTAATGGCAAGAGTACACAAGGGATTGAAAAATTTCCTCCAGCCTTCCCTCCGGTAAATACTCTGAAAGAGATTTGCACAGTGCGCTAAAGGATGCCCAATCACAAGCATGACTCCTATATCACAATTGATTTCCTCTTCATATTTACTGTGAACCCCTGGTTCCAAAATTGAGAGGCAAGAATCCCTCTGGCCAACTTGCGAAACCTTGCCCCAGCTCCCACCATCATTAGTTCTCTAACTCCGGAATCCAGTTTCTCTGCAGTGGCTATATCAGAACAAAATTATTTCAATGGTTTCAAGGTGCAATGCAGACTGAGGCATGAGGATATTGGGCCCAGCGTATAATTGAGCTTGTGGTTCAGATCAGTCACGTTATCTGGGGAGGAAAGCCATTTGGGCTGATTTGGATCCCAAGAAGTACAGCCTTTGGCATCTGCATAAATTGAAACCCCTTTTAGGGAGGCAGCTGAGTATTTGGAGGATTTCTAAAATAATGGTTCCATTAACAAGGTCGCTGTGTTGTACTGTTATGTTAGCAATTATCGCAGAGGAAGTTAGTCTGGGATTAGGACCAGATTTTCCAAAGCTGGACTTGTAAACACCATGGAAGTAGACTTTCCTGTTGGTGATAGAAAGATTGACATTTAACAACAGCCCTTTGTGCAGCAATGACAGGTCTGATTATTCTGAAGTTTGACCAAGCGTGCGGGTTGATTAGATTATCGTTTAGTGGATGTTTCAATTTCTGGTTCACTGACAGCTAGCTATTAACCGTGGGTCCAAAAATTTTCACTTCTGATACCTTTGTGCTGTGCTAGCCCAGGTGGTATTTGTAGTTGAGGGGAACATTCTAGATTGTGTTAAATATTTAAAATTAAACAGGGAGAGTATAGCATAGGCTGCTCATGGAAATCCCAGGTCTGTCATCCCAAATAGGCTAAAAGTTCTCCTGAAACCAATTGAACTCTTTTCCCTGAAGAATTTGTGCTCCAGTTCAGAATTTAAAACTTGAGCAATGAGTATATTCACTAAATATTAGAAATAAGAGAGTGCACACATTATTTTTCTTCCAAACTCAAAACTGAATTAACTAAACCTTATTCTGTTGAAGAAAACCGTCTCTTAGTTTTAAGTAGGGCCTCATATCTGAAACAGATTAAAATGGTATGGAGCTTAATATTGTTTACTTTTGAGCCAACAAAATACAACATTGTTGGAAAACAACTCTATTACCCAGAAGAGAGAGCGACAGGGAAGATTTCCAATTAGGTCAAGCCCCAAAGAATGTTTTGATTTTACCTTACTAATTTGTCTGGGACTACAAAAGGAGAGCTAAAAGCTGTTAATAAAAATAGTTGCCATGGTAGTATGAATTAGGTAAACTTTTGACGGTATTAGGAGTGTTATAAAAGAAACCCTCAGATATCATTTTGTTTCAAGCTGGCTGATCATCTACAAGATTTAAGTACATTCTGGAAAAGTTTAGCAATATACAAAAATTGGCTATAATTAGCAATTTCTTTCAAAATATTGTGAAATAAGCTAATAGACACATGGTGAAATTTAAGATTGAAGATGGAACAGAGACTGATTTGAAGTTGGTCATGATCCTCCTGTAATAAATATTATCCATAATAGCATTAACAAATCATCAAAATTAATAATAATTAAAAAACCCAATGGACACCTTCTTTTGCTGATGGTGTTAGTAACACTGTGAACCACTATTTGTGATCACAGTGAACCAGGGCTCCACAAACTAATGGTTATTTTGGCAGCTTATCCTTAAGAGCCCCTGATTATTGCAAGAAATAAGAAATGGGGAGAAGCGAGACTGAGAAATGTTTTCATCAGTAGCGAATCTCATTAAAGTCTATGAAGTGATTAGCTTTCTCTAACAAGATGACACTAAAAGAATCTCAGTGACCCTGGCTGTTGTGATATAGAAGCTCAAACATTTTGGTGAGTCTGAACCAACAAATGGCCAAAATAGCATTTCTAGAAAAAATATTAAATGGATAGTGGATATGAGTAAGAATGTGATATACTTTCTATAAATCCTAATAGTATGGAAATTTACAACTGTTCTATAGACTTCCCTGCCTATATCTTCAACTTTTTTCAGTGTGGCTCTTTCCTCTCAATCTATGAAAATGTTTAATTATGCTTTTAGGCTTTCTTTAACATAATTTACCTTTATAGCTATTATTTTTACTCTTTCTTATTACCCTTAGATGTCTGAGAATTAGTCTGCTTTCCTTATATGTATTTCCTTATCTGTATCTCTTTGAATTCACTACCGGCTATGTTCATAATAATTGTTCTTGGTCAAGTCACCAATGACTTCCTAATTTCCAAATGCCCAAATCAGTGGATGTCCTTACATCCTCATCCTCTTTGATCTTGAAGGCACTAATAGTACCTCAACCTCTTTTGAAATGCTCTCCTTTTTTTGAATTTTTGAAAAGGTCCCTTCCGGTTGTCCTCCCACCTCTGGTTTCCAATCTTCTATGTGTAGGCTTCCTTTCCTCTTCTTTAGAGGTCAGCATTCCAGTAGATTCTTTCCTAGTCTTCTTCTTGATCTCTGTGAACCATCTGACTCCCCCATGGCTTCAGCAAATAATAATTCCCATCCTACTATTCCAAAAGTTCAAAAATCATTCATAAGTTCAACAGTTACTCATTGAGCAACTTTTATGTGCTAGGCACTGGGGATACAATGAAGAATAAGACAAGGTATCTGACTTTAAGGACCTTAAAGTTTAGTATGGAAGCAGATAGACACAGAAGGATAAATATAGAAGGATAAATGGAATTATGCTTAAAGAACTATTTTATTTATTCATTTTTTAAAGACTAGTCAAGTGCAGTAGTGAGGCGGGGGGAAAGTAGTAGAACAAGAAGTGCAATCTGTAACTGACCGAACAATCAAGTGAGATAACTCACTACCTTCGGACCAGCCTTAAAGAACTATTTGAACAGAAAAGTGCCTCCCTCCAGCTTCCATCTCTCTTTTGAACTTCATATGCATATTTCCAGCATCTTTAATTGAATATTTCTCATTCACCACAAACTCAACATGCTGAAGTGAGAATAATCTAGTCCTTCATCCCACATTCGCCCAATATCCTAAACCCACAGCTTTTGCTGTATTCCTCATGTTAGTTAATAGTGAGAAAGCAATACATGTCTAGGCTTGAAGTTCCATAACCCTTGTTATCCATTTTTTCTTTCTCACTCTTTGCATTCAAATAGTTGCCCCTGAAGTAACTTTCAAACCTGATTTTTTCCTTTCTCTTTTCCATATCCTCTATCCTTTCTTTATTTTGATCTCACTTCTCTCTACTGTGATTTTCAATCTTCTGAATGGTCTTCTTGCCTCCCAAATCTTCTTTTCCAACCCAAATTATCATTACAGTTAGCATTTTAGATCTCAGGGTTGTTTACATAGCTACCCTGACATCTTTGTGTAATATTTATATTCTGGTAGTATTTATATTTCTTTCTTTATATTGCTTTAATTTTTGTGTTAACATGCTTTAATTTTATAATAGAAATCTATAAAGCCTGTTTTAATTTTGAATAGGAAAGAGTCATTTCTCGCTCTCTGTATATATGGCATATATAAAAAAGATACATGTTACCTATTTAAATCTATATCTGTCTATGTATCTATGTATAATAAACAATATTGTGAAAAGGAATGTACTTTAAAAAGGCATGTTTTTTCGTTCTCAAGGAAAACAAAGTTACAACAGGAATAAAATGGGATGGGAATATTAGAAATATATAAGGCAAAATATAAACCATGCCATGGGAGGAATTCAAACAAAGAGCCCAGGTATTTGGAGGCAATGAGAGGTCAATTTGAGTTAGCAAGATAAAGAAAGGCTCTACAGGGGAAGCCTTGTAGTTGCAGCTTACCCTTAATGACGCCAAAACCTCTCTTTCAAAACCTCCAAGGCAAAGGAAATTAGCATATGTTCAGAAAATACTATTCCAGGAACTACTAGATGCTATACATACATTATTCATTCAGTCTTTTCAAGAAATCCGTGAGACTGTTTTTTAAATCTCCATTTTACAGATGAGGAAACCAAGGTTTAAGTAAGTTAACTAACTTGGCAGACTTCATGCTGCGGTAGGTAGCAAAGCCCAAACTGGAACCTCCGGATTTCATTGCCCCAACACTGTCATGCACACCTCAAGAAGCTCATCTTTAAAAAAACCTCAGCATATAATAAAAAAGAACTTGGTTTATAGCAAAAAAAATTGAAGTAGGTGCAAACCAGACATGGTCCCCATGGGAAATGGAGGGGACATACAGTTAGGTAATTGACTGTTGAATAAGGGAACCATTTACAAAGTCATAGGCAATAGTATCATGCCATTCATAAAGATTGAATGACTGAGTACCCCGGGTGCTACTAACAGGTGGGTGTCACTCACCCTGAGGCCTGAATGGGACCCACCAAGACCCGAAGCAGAGAGCTGTGTGGGAGGACCACCAGATAGTCGAAGGATACTGCTAGCCAACAGCGACCCTGCGGGTGGAGAACCACAGAAATGAATGTCCCGACCCCACATTCTACTCAACCTCTGATCTCTTGCTGTGTTCTCCATTGGCCCAACTTGGCTGGAAGTCTGGGGAAGGGCAGATCTTCAGGGAGGCTGGCAAATAAAATGAAAAGGAAGATGGGAAGTGTCATCATGATAGTTTGGCTGAGACCACTGGGCTTGATTTTGCTGCTATTCTACGTACAGCTGTGAATCTTCAAACTAGCCTGGTAGGCTGAGTCTTTTGAGCCCGAATTGGAACATGAAACCTAGTATGTTAGAAGGCTCTAAATACATATTTACTGAATTGACTTGGATTAATAAAGGAATTATGCTGCTCAATAGAATAGCTAACAACCTAAAATGTTTTAGAAATATAATTGTCATCTGGCGGGTGATGCTCTCAAATCTCTCAATTTCCAGGATCACAGTAGAACTAGAAAGTGAATAAGGAACTGAAAGAACTGTAATTGTATAATGAAGGGAACTTGTGAGTAGCTCTCAAGAATGACCTGTCATTTGTAGACAGTTTTTATTTATTCGTTATGAAGTTCCCAGGGAAGAAGCAAAGGAAGCTGATTCAGCATTAATGCATCCTTGTTCGCAATCACTGAACACACCAGAGGAGCAAAGATGATGCTGTCAACACCTTCTCATGGAGCAACGTGGAAGATTCCAACACAGTGCAGGTTGCTGTAAACAGACCCTCCAAACAACGTGCAGTGGACAATGTGTGATGAGTTCTCTCTCTGTTACCTAACGTTTCTCTTCCTGGCAAACATTCCCAACCATTCTCACTTTTAATCACAAGCATCTATGCAACAAAGGTTTTTTAAATCAGACAATTCTGGATCCAAAGATCCCCTAAATATATATTATTTTCAATCCACAGCGGAGGAAACTGAGGCCCAACGTTAAACATTTACCGAATGCCTTACTAGGATAAAACCTGTCAGAACCAACATGCTCAAAGCCCTACCAACCACATTAAGCGTTCTAGAAAACCTGGTCTTTGTCCTCCAAATTCCTCTGGCTGATGGAGAGTACTGTTCCCAATCAGGACCTTACTTTTCTGAACCTCCTTTTCCTCATCTTGTAAAATGAGCATTGTCATAACTTCATCCCAAGGTTATAATTATAAAAGTGAGTGAATGTATGTAAGTTTTATGAACTCTCAAATGTAATAAAACTCATTCATTTAGTCACAATAAATGAACAATATTCACTGACAGCCAATCCTACCCTCCTGCACTTGGGCTTTGGAGACCAGCCACTTTCAAGGATTTTGCTCCTAACAATTCTCTTTCTTCTGCTTCATCTTTCTTGTTTTAAATAAACCTTTTATTTTAGAATTATTTTAGATTTACTGAAAAAAATGGGACGATAATACAGAATTCCCGTATGCCCCACACCCTGCCCACAAGGGAGTGCCTCCTGTCTTACAACAGAAGGGGAACATCTCCCTTCATGTTCCCCTTTGATTATCATTCAATTTCACTCTTCCACTTCACAGCAAGACTACTCCGAGAGTTATTTATCTCTGTCAATGGTCTTCTCTACTCCACCCCTATTATTTCCATAATCCCCATGATTCCACTGACTCAGGACCAGTGGTCACTTCTCTGTCTCTATCTTATTCAACGTCTCATCAGCATTCAGTTCAGTTTCTCTCTCCCTCCTTCTTGGAAGCCTCTCTCCTTAGCTTCTGTGATGCTACACCCTCTTGTTTCACTGGTTGTCCTTGTCCAATCTCTTCTGCCATCTACTTCTTCTCTCTGTGCTCTCTGAATGTTGGCATACCTCTGGGCACTGTTGACACCTTCCGTTTCCCCCTATCTATGTTTGAGTTTTAGAAGAGCTCATCTAGATGCATGGCTTATATCCACCGTATCACCAATGACTCCCACATTGGTATTTCCAGTCCTTACCTCTACTTTGAGGAGTGAAATTGCATCTTTGCTTGCTGAGTTTGTATCTCGACTTGGATGTCTAATAGCTGTCTCAAGTTTTAAGTAGTTAAAACAGAACTCCTTACCACTCCCTGCTCCAATCTGTACATTCCCCAGTGCCTGTCCCAGTAAAGGGTGCTATCCAGGTGCCCAAGCTGATGAGACAGGCACTGTCCTTGATGTTTTGTTTTCCTCAACCCTTCACATCCCATCTACCAACATGTCCCTTCAACTTTACTTCACACATGTATTCTCAAGCCATTCACATTTCCGTCTCCAGACACACCACTCTAGTTTAAGTCACTGTCCAGCCTCCTTGAATGGCTTCCACAGTGGTCTCCCTGGGGCCGCTCTTACTCCCTTCTCATCCCCTTCTAAACTCATCCTCCACATGGCAGCCAGAGTGATTCTATTGGACATTGACCATATCCTGGCACTTCCCTGCTTTAAACTACTCAGTGACTTGACAGTGCATTCAAAATAAACCCAAACTACCCCAAATCCCTTGGACTTCAGAGCTCTCTCTGCATGATCTGGCCTCCTTTTTCTCCCAGATCTCTTATCCTGCATAGCAGCCGCTCTTGCTTGCTTTAAGTTTTGCAAATACAGGAAGATTGTTTCTGCCTAGGAGCTTTTCTCTTGCCATTCTCTCTGCCTAGTGCACTTTACGTCGCAAAATTATCCTATGACCATCTTCTTACTACCTGGTCAGAGAGACCTTTCTACTTCTTGCTACCTGGTCGGTTAGACCTAACTGCCTTTTGTAAAGTACCGTCTTTCTCCCTCTGTTAGCTGCTTGCTATTTTGTATCTTGGTTTTAATTTCTCCATTGCACATAGCATGATGTTAAATCTTCTTGTTCATTTTATTTGTCTTTTCCCCTCCTTTTGAGAGCAGACAGCCCATGTGTCTTCTTCACTACCATCCCTGGAGCCTCGGCACTGCTAGCACATAGTAATGTGCTCAATAGGCACCTGAATGATTACATGGATAAATGTATTCATCAGTAGAGATGTAGTGGTGGATAAATTCAAAGGCTTTTGATTATTTTAATTACTTTCACAGTAGGGTACTTTTGATAGTTGCCATAGTGTCAAAAACCCACCCATTTGGAGCTATTTCCAAACTGCCTGCCTGACCATACAACCCAAAAAGAAGAGTCAGTTGATTGTTAAGAGTTTTGTGGTTGATTAGTGGATGTGTGGGTGACTCCCAGACACTACTTGCAAGCTCCCTGGAAAGGACTGGTAGTTTTGTAAGATGCCAGTACTATCCATCTCCTTGGCAGTACAGAGGCATAACACTTGCCAACTGAATGTCTACTGTCTGCTGGGAACGCTGCTCGGTGCTTCTGTTGGGTTATCTTATTGAAGCACTCCAACAATCTCACAAGGTACCATTATTCCTCTCACTTTACAGACAAAATAACCGAGGCACAAGGAGTTAAGTAAATTGTAAAACATCACAAAACTAATAAGTAACAAAACAGAGACTTCTAAGACAATTTTCCCTCTATTGCATACTGCAGTTTTGAGAACTAAGACATACTCTCCAAATCAGAATAACAGAGAGGTGAACTAACAATTAGATCCCAGGTGCCAGTAAGCCTAGATCTATCCAAGTTACTCTTATCTTGCATTCAATCCAAGGTGTCCCAGATATTGGCAAGATGAAGAATCTTTTGTGAAAAACTGGAATGATCATAAAATATGTTTCAGTACTAAGAATTAAAATGAGCGTTCTTCCCCGCCTTATTCATTTTCTTAACTTCTAATCTTTATTAAGTGCCTACTGTGAGCCGGATACTTGCTAGATTCTGGGGCTGTAGTAGTGACAAGATAGGCACAATGTCCTCTGGTGGGTTCCTTTTGAAGAAATTTAATTCCTCACCGACTACACCATCGACGTCCAGTTCCCTCATGGCGACTGAGTTCTTCAATGCGGTCTGGAGTCAGCCAGGTGTCGGCGGATAAAAGGGACCTCCACAAGTCTCCATGGAGATGCTGCTTGACACAGAGCATCAAGTGATAGAACCAGATGGCACGATTCACAGCCAGGCCATCTTTAGTTCAGCTTATGAGTGTGGCTTTCCTTAACTAATTAAGCTTTATAAATATTTGCTTATAACAGAGAAAATCTTTTTGGTACACTATACATTTATTACATGAGCTTGGGAAATGTTTAGGAAGTGGTTTTGACAGGCTTTGGGGTTGCATGGATATGAAGGGGATGAAGAAATGGAAGAGTCAAGGATGAATTCCAGGATTTGAGTATGAGCAGCTGGGTGATTAGTGTGTTATTTACTAAGATGACATACAAGGGAATAGGAGCAGGATGTTTTGTTTTGTTTTACTTTGTCTTGTTTAGAAAAAAAAAATCATGAAGTCGATATGTTGAGAAAGAGTTGCCTACAGACATTCAAGCAGGATATTCAGTAGGTAGTGGAAGATACAGGGTTGAATCTCAAAAAAGATGTAGAGAAAAAGCTGGGAAATTGTCAACAAATAATAATAAGGCCATGAGAGTGGGAAATTTTGAGAGTGGTACCATGGAATTCAATAACTCCTATAGATTGAGTAGTTTTGTACTATTTAGACAAGGCATTTTTAATTCTGTGGCTTTGTCATCTTTAACATTCAAGTTTCTTCCCTTGGGGGGAAAATCCAATCAGGAAAAAGAAAGCAAAGCACACAAAAACAAAAACCCAATACCACCTTCTTTTCTAACATAGTCTTTAAACAAGCTTATCTTGTCTAGTCCTTTCAGCGTCAAGTCAGATAATCATTTCCCTGAAGGGAAGGAGGCAGGCATGGAAATTGAATTAAATTCTAACAACACAAGCCAATATATTTCCCCTCCATTTACGCACAATCTTGTTTCATCCCAGTTGTGACCGATGCCTCTGATAAAAGAGTCATGCATCTGTGACTGATTTAAACAGTGTTATGCAACACACACTCTGTCATGATCAAACCTTTTGTTTTCTTTGAATTTTGTGTTGTTTTAAAAAAGGAGCTTTTTCATTTTTGCTTTTGCTTGAGAAAAATGGTAGGGTGCACGCGAACCTCGAGACAAAAGGTTTGGATTTCTCTCCCAGCTCTGCAGCTTTGCACTGAATAATTTTCAGCCCCTTCTTTCAGAAATGATGTACCCATTGCCTTCAGGGGGCTTTGAGACTCAGACATGCCTGGTGGGGAGGAGGGGAGCTAGTGGTGGATACTGTCCGTTGTCTGCCCAACGTCTATGCTCTCCACTTCCTTTCCAACAGAACCCCAATTTTGTTCAGGACCCCAATGTGTCCATATGAAATTGCCTCCTTGTTGATTAAAAATGCCCAAATGCAATTTCATATGGTCCATTCTAAAACAAACCAACCTCTCTTCTTTGCTTCTCTTACACCTAGGGGTAGCACAGGGCTTTTTCTGGTCAATGAGGTATTAGAGGGGCCATACTTGGAGTCTCCCTTTTGTAAATAAAAAGGTGAAGCCCATTTTATCCTTCCAGGAATGTAGACATGATGCCTGGAAGAACAACAGACACACTGCAACTGTGAGAATGAAAGGCGTATACTAGAGATGGGGAGCAGAAAGCTAGAAGAATAATATCCTCAACAAATAAAACTTTTACTGGTTTAAGTCACAGGTTAGTTTGGGTGTTCTGTTGCTTGTAGCTAATTGAAATCCTTTCCGATACCATACTCACCAATTGGTAGTTTCTCTTCACCTCCCCTCTGGAGAATCATCCCATTTTTTTAAAATTCCAAGATGAGTGAGAGCCTGAGATAGGGCTTTCTCTATCATTATTGGAATCAGTCCAAACTACTAGATTTATTAATAGATCTCAGTGTGCAACAGTTATTTGATAAAACGGTTTCAGCTTCAGAAGAATCACTATCATTTTTTGAGCCCACGTGATGTGCCAGACATCATTCTAATCCCTTTGCATACAAGGTCTCATTTAATCCTGGCAACAGCCTATAGGAAAATAATATCAATGAGTACCCACATTTTATATGAAAGAAAAATCAGGAAGAGAGTTTAAATAATGTGTTCAAATCAACCAGCTTTTAACAGGGTGAAACTAGACTAGTGTTCGTGTCTATTCCTAGCTCCTGCGCCATGCTGCTGTGGTTCACTTACTGTGCTGTGACCTGTCCTGCTATGGGTTTCCCTCCCTGCGGAGTTGTTCATTTCATTCCTCTATTCTACCTTTCTCTGTAACAGTGCTATCAAATACTTTCTGTGATGACAGAAATGCTCTGTATTTACCCCCTGCAATATAGTAGCTACTAGCCACATGTGATCATTTAGGACTTAAAATATGGCTAATGCACCTAAGGAATGAAATTTTAATTTTTTAATTTTTTTTTTTTTTTTAAGAGACAGCATCTTTCTCTGCCACCCAGGCTGGAGTGCAGCGGCATCATCACAGCTCACTGCAGCCTTGAATCCCTGGGCTCAAGCAATCCTCCTGCTTTAGCCTCCCAAGTAGCAGGGACTACAGGGGCACACCAACACACTTGGCTACTTTTAAAATTTTTTGTAGAGACGTGGTATCACTATGTTGTCCAGGCTGGTCTCAAACTCCTGGCCTCAAGCAATCCTCCCACTTCGGCCTCCCACAGTGCTGGAATTAGAGGTGTAAGCCACCATAGTCAGCCAGAATTTTAAATTTTATTTAATTTTAAATAGTTTAAACTGAATAGCCACATGTGGCAGTGGCTGCCATATTGAACAGAGCCTCTTTAGAAGACCACAACCAGATGATTCCCCAGCCAGGCCAGGCCTTAGGTACCTTCTCTACCCTTGACAGCCCTGACACTTTCCAGGGCTAGTGGTTGTCCTCCCCAGCCCTTGCTTGTGGAGCTGACTAGAAGGGATAAAGCTTTTCAGCAACACCCATATCTTTCTTCAAACTCAGTGCTGTAAAAATGACAGCTTCTGGCTTCAGTGTTTCATGTGCAACTCTTGCAGCAGAGGTAAAATATCAAAGTTGCTGTGAAATGATGATAATAAATGTGTGGCATTTTTCTGGGTTACAAAAGGTTACGAGACCATCATTTCTTATGGTGAGTGATTTATCTGGGGATCTCGGATGTTTCAAAGGCACAGTGAAATGAAATGAAAACCAAATGAAAGTCATAAAATCCCATAACACTTTTAAATTTCAAAGTTAGAATATCACCTGTAATTTTCCTACTTCCAGCCTGGATGATAACCTTGCCTTTTTTTCATAACTGAGTTCTGGATGGTTTCTGACACTACCAGTTAGTGCGTCAGGAAGCAATTGACCTACTCTGTGGACTTTCTTAAGAAAACTACGTATTTATAGTCAAGTGGCTGGGGCAGCTACATGGCTATTTATTAATACAAACTTCCTTCAGGTGATCAGCCTGGATGGGGCCACAAGGAAGAAATGCTGTTGCTATTTCATCTCCCTAGTTTGGGAAAGGAGATTAGAATAGTTGGATGTAAGGAAATAGGAAAAGCACAAGGTAAGGAATTAGGAAACTTGGCTTTCCAACTAGCTGGCAAGTCATGTACCCTCTCTCAACCTGTTTCATCATATGTAAAAGTCAGGATAATAAAGATGGTCCTTCCAACATCAAAAGTTTGAATTCTAAGCTGATGGTGCATGCAGGGCCAGCAGCGACATGGTGCTTGGTGTGAGCTGTGGAATGTTGAGAGATTCCAGAAGTCAATCTACTAAGATGAGGAGAAGGAGGAGGACAATTGTGAGGGTTCATACAGCTGGCCATAAGTCAGTTGGGAAGATGTGAGAAGAGGCAAATAAGCCATAAAAGCAACGGCACAACTAGAGAAGTTCACACGTGTGCATTTCTAAAGTGTCTGTCAGGCTGACTTTGGCGAGGGGTGTAATGGCAAATAGGGTGTTTGAAGAAAGGAAAAGAATGATCACAGTGGAAAAAATGTGAACGAGAAGAGGGAAGGATACAGGAAGAGAGGAACAAAAGAAGGGAGAGGACATGGAAGAAAAATCTCAGAAAGGTAATGCTACTCGCTATCCTCTTCCATACGTATTGTCTATCACAATTCTGGACGTATGCTAGTTCAGCCCACCGTCTTCCCCTGTCTGGATTATTGCAATGAAGTCCTAATTGGTGCCTTCAGTCTTTTCCCCTTCAATGCATTCTGCATATGTGACTAAAGTGATTTTCCTGACACACAAATCTGATGCCCACGTCATTCTATTGCTTAAACTCCTTCATCAGCCTTCCCATTGCTTCTCAGAATAAAGTCTAAATTTTTTAGTATGTCTTTCCAAGACCATCATGATCTGATTGCTTTGTATCCCTAGAGCAGTGGTTCACAAACTCTGTAAAAGCCCGACTAGTAAATCTTTTCTGCTTTGTATTCCAAATGGTCTGTGTGGCAACTAGTCAACTCTGCCATCACAGAAAGAAAGCAGCCATAGGGAATATGTAAATGAATGGGTATGGCCGTGTTCCAATAAAACTTCACTTACAAAAACAGGCAGCCCTCCTGATGACCTTAGTTTTCTGACTCCTGCCCTATCATCTCAAAATCACCTCCCTTACCCAACCCCTTAAACCTCTGTAATTTAAGTCCCATGGAAGGATTTGCAATTCCTTAACTGTGCTCTACCCTCTCAATATTGTGCCTTTGCATAGACTCTTCCCTTGGTCTAGGTCACCTTCCCCCCACTCCTTGTCTAGTTAACCGCCACTTACCTTGTGATTCCATTTAAACTTCCTTGACCAACCTCACTCTGATCCTGTACTCCCACTTAGCACACCATAAGACCATTTACCTGTTTGCATATGTCTCTCACACCTCACTACATCATAGGCTATTGGAGGGAAGGAACTATGTGTTACTCGTTTCAGTAATAAACACAGTGTCCCTGGCAATGAATGGACGCCAAAATCCATTTACCGTTATAAAGATTTAAAGCTCGAAATATGTATCTCTAGCTCTATTGCCTAGATACAAAATGAATGCATGACACTGACTGATGATGCATTGAATTTAGAAGATTATAGGCCATATCTTTAATGATTCCAGTTCCTAGAAATAAAGAGTTTGACGTAAAGCTTCAGAAAGGATAAATGAAACTTAATTTTGAGTACATTTCCAGAGAAAAGAGGGCAGTGGCACTGACAGCTTCATTTGACTTTATGAAAGACTGTGTACGGGTCACTTAAAGAGATACTGTGAGGGATGCATCTAGTACATGTCGAAGATGGTTGACAAGGAGAGGATGCACCTGCCATGTCATTTTTGTTAGGGACAGAGAACACTTTTAGCTGGGAGAGCTGACAGCCAGAGGCATGCCAAGTAAATAATCTGCACAGAAGGTATAAGAATGCAAAAATATTTCCGACGTGGAGAGCAAGACCTTGGCAGGGTTTTCTGTGAAAGGAGATTGTGAATAACTGTTCCAATGAATGTGCAAATCACCTAAGAGATTGCCCTAAAAAGGTGAGGGACAACTAACATTTTCTTGGGTGATGACTGTGTGCCACGCACTATCCTACCACTAGTAATCCCCATAAAAATGCATGAAGCATGTTGCAATTTTATGGGTGATAAAAATGAGGCTCAGAGGGCTTAAGCAACTTCTGTAGGGTCACAAATCTCTGTTCTTTTCATGGCACTAGCAGGTGCAGCATAACCAGCGTCTGGTGACCAAGAAAGGGAAATGAAAGGAACTAAGCCAATAATGCCTGGCCAAATGAATGGAGAGCATCTATCTGGATTTGAAAAAGAAAGAAAAGACAAGAGACTAAAGGCTCAGACTGGGCACCTCCATTTTTTTCTTCACCAGCATTCATTCCGCTTCCTGTTCACTCCCCTTCCTGACAGCACTCCAATTTCCTGTTGGAGTATCACCCACCCCATTTTATACGAGCTTGTTGGTATTGTGAATATAGAAATCTTTGCCTTCTTTTCTGTGTGGAAGCTTAAGGGATTCCTGGAGGTTATTTCTACCAGATCTTTTCTAAAATCTCCCCATAATTAATCTTGGCCAATCAAACTCCATCTCTTAGGACTTTAAATTTTGAGTGGATAAACACAGGCTAAGGAGATGGCTAGAATTCATTCCAAAAGCATCTTGATGATTAATAGTTCCTATCCTATTTCTAAACCTGTTTTCTCAGCCTCCCCACTGATTCTCTAACTCCTCAATAATATCCCAGTAAGTCCCCATTTTTTGGACAGTATTGGTTTCTATTACTAACAATGACAGGTGTCAGTTTTTTCCTTATTACCAAAAAAAAAAAAAAAGAGAGAGAACAGAATAAATAAATTCTGAATGATATTATCAAGCAAAACTCAAGTATGTAGATTAAAGAGACTCATTGATTTCTAAGACTACATTAATGTAAACTGGCAAACACCTGGACATATTCTGGTACAACCTTTAAATTTAAAGGATAAACAAAGAATCCTATAAAGTTCTGTACCAAAACATCCAGCTATCAACAAGGCGACAGAATAAAGGCTGACATGAGGTTTCTCATGGAAGACATGAACAGAAACGTTTTCCAGTTAACAGCAGAAAACATCGAGCCTATATGGAGACTTCAGCAGGGAATCCCCTGAAGTGAGTGACACTCAGCGATTTACGGCAAGTAAGGGATGTTACGTAGCTTCAGGAATACAGAAGGGCAATAGCAGCCTAATGATACAGCACAATGCCCACCTCATTCACCTCACTTCATATAGTCACGTAGGCGTTGTATCATCTCATCATCACAGGAGGAAGGGTGAGTAGAGTACATAAGATATTTTGAGAGAGAGGGAAAGACCACATTCACATAAGTTTTATTACAGTATATTCTTATCATTTTTCTATCTTATTATTAGTTATTGTCATTCTCTGACTGTGCCTAATTTATGAATTAAACTTTACTATAGGTATGTATGTATAAGAAAAAACAGTGTATATATAGGGTTCAGTGTTATCTAAGTTTTCAGATATCCACTGGGGGTCTTGGAATGTATCCCCCACAGATAAGGGGGGACTATTGTAGTAGAATTAATAGCAACTAATATAACAAACAGCAAAAACCAATCAGAAATAGAAAAGATTTCAGCCAACAGGATTAACAAATTTGACCAAATTGACATATGACACCACACTGTCAGGTCTATCTCGATGTTTCCCTGTCCTCGGTTCCCAGTGTCAAGAGTGAGTACTGGTACCAACTTGTGCTGATGATGGAATGATCACAAATACAAAGCAATCCCACACAGTTTATTACAGAAAAGAAAGAAGCTATACAAAGTGAAATTAAAGAAGGAAGCTACTCAAAGTGAAGATATGTTCCAGAGAAAGGAACGGGGTCTGTCCCCATAAGTGGAGAAAGACGTTGAGGACTCCCAGGTGGTGTCCTTTTATTTGCCTGGTCTGGAGGAGGGCTTATAGGATGTGTGGGGTGGTACCAAATGATTATCAAGTGTTCCGTGTTTTCCTGCAGTCCCTTTCCCTGATTGGTCGCCCTCAACCTCCCAGCCTCTCCACCCCTGGGAGCCACCCTCCTGGCCTACACCCACACTTGCAGATTTGATCCCTACTTAACAACACCATCAACAACCCAAAATACATGCTCAAGTGCACATGAAACATTTACCAAACTGACATTCTGGGCCGTAATGCCAATCTCAATAAACCCCAGAGGCTTAAAATCATATAGAATATATCTTCTGACCATGTGGAATTGAGCTAGAAATCAGTAACAACAACAATAGCAACAAACAAACAATAAAATCCCCAAATGTTTAAAATATAAGCAATATACCTAAATAATACAAAGTATGGTATATCCATACAATGGAATATTATACAGAAATGAAAAAATAAAATACTCCTACATTCAACAATATGAATAACTCTTACAGATGTAAAACTGAGTGCAAGAAACAGACATGAAGAAATATCTATTGTAAGATTTCTTTATATAAGGTTCTAAAACAGACATAACTGATATATGGCCCTAGAAGTCAGAATAGTGGTTTTATTTGTGGTGGAATTAAGTACTTGGAGCCTACTGGGTTCTGGGAATTCTCTATATTTTGATCTGGATGGCAATTAAAAGGGCGTGTTCACTTCGTAAAAATTCATCAAGCTTGTACATTGAATATTTGTGTACTTTTTTACACTTTGTAATTCAATTAAAATGTTTACAGAAATTCTTCTCGATTCCAAAAAATAATTAGATGGTCGACTTAGAAATAGCAAGGGAAAAACGAAAACACATGCTATAATTTGAGGCAGAAAACCAAGTAAACAGCAAGAGAACTAAAAATAATAAATAGAAATAGGAATGAAATCAAATATATTAATAACGATAGTAATGTGGACTGGATTTTTTTATTATTATTTAGTTACTAAAAGCACAGACTCTTGCATTGGGCTGAAAATGCTAGATAAACACTATTCTATCTTTAATAATACAATAAAAACAATGCAAAACAGAAATTTTAGAAGTAAAGCATATGAAAGGATATTGTAAGCAAACATTTAAAAAAGGGTAACTTAACATCAAAAATATCACACAAATATAAGACAAAGATGATAATGAAGATATAATAGCTTTGAAATGTTAGGCAACAGATAATATTGCAATATGTTTATTTCCACACATTAGTCTCCTCAGTGGTTACTGAACTAAACGTTCTATCCCTACTGTCCTCTGATGAGTCTTTGTCAGGACACTTTGGCAAGTGACTGGCCACTGTGAATTGTGTGATTTATTTTTACTGACAATTTACTCAATACCATTATTCTTTGATTTTAGATAGCATGCCTCTATCAAACTGATTTATCCCTTCTAACCATCACTGAAACTGTGGTTAGAAGGAGAGGATTGCTTTATCCTCCATAATTTCCATTAGCAATTCTTTATTTTGAGCAATCACCATCTCAGTTTATGCAAACCTAGGGTCAAACACTCCCTACCAACCGGTTGCTGCCCCAGTCACCCCCGGATAAAAATTTTGAAGTCACCCATGGTCCTACATAGAATGGATTTTTTTTTTTAACTTTTTATTATTGAACATTTCACACATGCACAAAAGTAAAGACAATGGTATAATGACCTTTCTTGTACCTAGTTTCAATAATTATTCTTGGGCAATCTTTCGCCTATATTTTCCCTGGTTGCCTCCCCCTGGATTATTTTGAAGCAAATTCTAAACATCACATTTCATCATATAATGTCAATATTTTAGTGTCTAACTCCAAAAGTTAAAGACATAAAAATTATTGTTTCTGGTTGTTGTTGCTTTATAATTTTTCCATAAAATAGCAGAACGAGTCCATTTTTAATCCCCATTATATCTTTAGTTCTTATATAGTGTCTGGAGCATTCTAAATAAATATTTTTAAATTAATAAATAAATGAATTGAGAGAGGATCACTTACGTAAATTAGTCCTGGGATACTTCTCTGCCTGGGTCATTAAAAAAAAAGATTGTGCTTAGAAATAACAAACCATAGTTAGAAATAACAAAGAATAGTTGCAAAGATCTTAGAAACATTTATTTAAAAGGATAAACTGGACATAAGATGGTAGAAATATTGAAGCCTATAAATATGAAAAAGAAAAGAACTACTCCAGAAAGTAAAGTAATAAATCCCATAGTAAAGAGAGAAATGGGAGAAACCAAAACAAAGGCAAATTTGGTAAGATGAGCTTATAAGACGTTGATAAGATATGTTTGTGGACATTTGACTGGTTTGTCAATGAGAAGACAAATTAACTAAGAAGGTATGCTTAGCATGTAAATGTCATTTATTAAAAACAACGGCAAGGATAAATAATAGAATGGATGTGAACATTGCCGGAAAGCTATTAAGGTACTATCTTTGGGGTTTCAACAACAAGCTTTCTTTTAGAATTCCCCAAAATTAGTTTGAAAGAGATACAAAGTTGGAAGACATTTCTAGCCTTGGTAGCTCAACTTAAAGGCAAAACTAAGCTGACATAAAAAAATACCTTGTGATATGAATCATTTGTGCACAAGAAAATGTATCAGCGTGCCGGATGCTTTCCAGGTGCTCGAGACTCACTCTGCACTCATCCCCACCCCCCAGGAAGTCGATTTGCAGGAACCCCTCTAGCTTCCAGTGGGTGTGGTCAGTAAGACCACACCCTACTGCAGGGTCAGTCTCAAGAGACTGAAGGGGGAGAAGAGAGTGAGGTCCAGGTGTTTATTCCCCCACTTCGATTCCTGCAGGTTGCTTTGAACTAGCCACTGCTCCTCTCAAGTTGGTTATTTATCTCCTTTTGGAATCCCCTAACTCCTCTTTTCCTTGTAACTTTGAGTCCTGGGTGGTAACATCTTCTGTTACTGTCCCTGAGGAAGCTCACTCATACTTTTGATAATAAGCCTTTATGGACTGTCCTCAAATTATCCTATTAATAATTTCAGTGTGCTCCTGTCTGTCACCGGCAGGTATCACGTAGGACTTTTACAATCACACGGTCATTTCTACTGCTTCTAGGCAAAACAACAACAACGACAACAACAAAATCTTTCAGCACCCCTAGCCTGATGTTTTCTTATCTTCCTAATTGTTTTTAGAGAAAGAGATTCAACTTCCTTCAATAGCTCACCTAGCAATAAACCTTCTCGATAATACATCCAGCATTAACTGACCTTTGCTGATAGAAATTTATACTTTTGCCAGGCACAGTGGCTCACATCTGTAATCCCAGCACTTTGGGAGGCTGAGGTGGGAGGATCACTGGAGGCCAGGAGTTCAAGACCAGCCTGGGCAACATGGCGAGATCCCATCTCTGCAAAAAAATAAGAAAAAAAATTAGCTGGGCATGGTGGCACATGCCTATAGTCCCAGCTACTCGGGAAGCTGAGGCAGGAGGATCGCTTGAGCCCAGGAGTGTGAGGCTTTCGTGAGCTGTGAGTGGGCCACTGCATTCCAGCCCAGATGACAGAGCAAGACCTTGTCTCTAAAAAAAAAAAAAAAATTAAAAATTAAAAAAAAAGAAATTTATACTTTGTATGCAATGATAGTCCATCCCTCTTTCCCTTTTGTGCTTGTCACTGAGAACATAGAATTTCCGTGTGAAGAAGGGACCTCAGACATCATCAAATCCAGAAGTTTCCAAATGGGTGTTTCTGTTTATGTGCTGACACATTTTCTAAATGTGTTATTCTGTTGTTTGCAATGTATTTAGTGGACAAAATCTTTCCAAACACACACATCACACATAAAAAGTTTGAGGACTCACTAACCTAGTTTAACCTCCTTCTTTGATTGTAGCTCAGAGAGATTTATAGCTTATCCAAAGTTAGCTTGTTGCCTGGGTTGGAATATAGTCCTGGTTTCCTTGCTCCTAATTAGTCCTTTCCATTACACAATCTGCTGCCTTAGATGAAAACTTCCTGCTCCAATATAGCTTTATTATCCATGTCCTTTTGGGATAAATTTCCAAAGAGCAAATTGCCAAGTAAGAGCAGCCTTGCTACTTGATGTGTGATCTGAGAACCAGCAGCATCAATATCACATGGGAGCTTGTTAGAAAGGCAAACTCTCAGGCCCCAACCCAGCCTAAAGCACCTTAACAAGGTCCCCTGGTGATTCTGGATATACATGTGGATAGACAGATAGATACAGATGTATATTGAATATATAGGAGATACATAGATATAACTATGTAAAAATATTTATTACAAAGCATTGGCACACACAATTATGGAGACTGAGAAGTCTCAAGATCCGCAGTAGGCAGCTAGAGAGCCAGCAAGGCTGAGGGTATAGCTCCAGTCCGAGTCTGAAGGCCTGAGGACCAGCAGGGCTGAGGGTGTAAGTTCAAGTCTGAGTCAAGCCCAAAGGCAGGAGAAGAATAATGAATGTCGCAGCTCAAAGACTGTCAGGCAGACAGAATTCTCAGGCCTTCAGTGGATTAAATGAAGCCCACCACATTGGAGAGGGCAATCTACTTTTCTAAGTCTATATATTCAAATGTTAATCTCATCCAGAAACACCCTCACAGACACACCCAGAATAATATTTAACCAAATTATCTGGGCACCTCCTGGCCCAGTCAAGTTGACGCACAAAATTAACTATCACATTCACATACACATTATAATCTGTGATACTTTGACCTGTTGTCTTGCTAATTCCACAACGTAAGAAGAATCTATTGGTAGGAAACACACCTGTAGGTGGTCCCCAGCATCACATGCACAAGATCCATCTTCATCACCTGCAGTGGGATTTGCTGTACGAAGGCTCACAAGGAGAAGAAATTGTACCCTTTCTTTCTTCTCAGAATAGAAGGTTGATGTTGCATTAATATGATGTCCCAGCCACCTAACAGTTCTTTGCTTAAAGAGTGAACTATTTCCAAGTTTCCCAGGGTTGGTCACCTTTATTAGTGAGAGCTCCTTGAGAACTCATGTTTCTTCCACCTCATTGCCTAAAACCTGCTAATAGAAATTAGGAAATTAAATGAACGGGAATAAAGGGGATAAGAGGTGGCAGCAGGGAGGCTCAACTAAACAAAGAGGAATCACTGGGAAATTAAAAACAAAACAAAATAGGGATCCAAGAGTCTGGAGTTGAAAAGGGAAGTTTTGTGTAATTCTAGCCAGTTGATGTCATCAGAGCCAGTTCTCTGCTGGCCAGGGAGGCCGGGGGAGGGGAGGATGTGGAGGTGGGAAGGACCCAGACGTTCTCCTTTGGATGTGAGACTCAGCCTTATGTGTGCAAGATGAGGTCAGTGAGAACAAAGGGATGTGTCTGAGCAACAGCCAGGGCCATTTCCCTGCAGAGATGGTTCTGCAATCATGATTGCAAAGGAGGGCCACCGTGAGTTTAAACCTCTGTCATCCCTCCTGTGCCTCCCCCTCCCTCCGCCAGCCTCTCTGCGGCCTCCCAAGCCCATCCTCGCAGTGGTCACGCCTTGCAGGCTTCCAGCCCATCTGTGCTCAGGAATGGGAGGGTCGGGGCCACTGACACACACCAGTATCCTGCAGCCTATTATTTCCTGCCTGTCCTGGCTCCCCTCCAAGGCCCGACATGACAGGTGGATGAAGTTCACGAGAAAGCTCTGCCAGTTTTCCAGGAATGCCGCTGCTAACTAGACTCACAAACTAAGCCAACTCCCCACCACCCTAAGCTGAATGGGGAGGTAGCTGAATGGGGCAGAATTGGTTTTTTTCTTTTTTTCTTTTTTCCCCTCTGTCTCCAGTCTGGATCCTGTGATTGTTTCAGCTGGTATAAGCAACTCCCTGTTCAGGCTCCAGAGTTTCAAGTGCTCCCAAGGCCCATGCAAGGAACAAAGACGCTTAACTCAAGCCTCTCATTTCCAAACCAGTGACCTACAATTGAGGACTGGAAGGAAAAACAACCTATGACATTGTGGAGCACGAGGGGTGAGGGTGTATGAGGGCCTCAGCCTGCTTTAGCAAACAAAGTCTCAGCATAATTTGATAATCTGATTGTGGAAAGAGGGGATGGGAAAAGCATAAAAAGATCATGGCTTTTACTAGGCAACCCAGAAAGATTTAAAGAGCCAGATTAAATTTAGAGAGATAAATCTTTTCATTTGAACAGGGCTTGGATAAAAGCAGCTCATCTTACAGTATACTTAAGGCTATTTTTTCCAAGTAAAACTGTGAGTTAATAGGGCAAAAAATTATGCAAATGCTTTTTGTCCACAGCTTCAGACTTAGCAGGGCATCATATATGGTCCGTTCCCTGTGCACCTAATCTGTGCCTCCCACTGTACTGAGAAGGAAAGCAGAAGGGGAGGAAATGCAAAAATAAGTATAAATCCCTGCCCTCCTGGAACTCACAGACAAGCAAGAAAGGCAAATATGCAAGTGGATAGATTATAATACGATGTGGCTAGCATTGAGGTAGAGGTATGTGAAACTGCCATGGCAAGTCAGAGAAAGGAGACCAGGAAAAGATACCAATGCCGGGTGAGTGAGAGTTGGCCTCCTTCAAATTCAAGGTAAATGAAGCCAGAATGGGATGGATCTGGCTTCCAGATTTTAAGGCAGTAAAACTTGCTAACGGGACCGGCAGTCGGAAAGCTGCCTTTAGCTAAAATTGTAACCCGTGGGCTAGGGTCAGTATCTGATTATTTCGGGCTCTCATTGGACGCTAGTCACCACTTCTTACTACTGTGAGCCTAGGCACCACTGGGTAGGCATTTGCAGAAATCCTTAGAAAGTTGCCAAGAATCAGCAAACCTGCTGGGAGAGCTAGCTTTATACTTCACACAGATGTCCTAGAAATCTGGAGAAAAACTATTTGGGATAGCAGTATGTATTCCAAGGTCTTGGCCGGTATCTAAATAACTTTTGTTTTTGCCTCTATGGTTAAATACTAAACATATCTTCCCCATGCTATAGCATCAGTGCAAGGAAATGAACTGGAAGAGCCAACCACCCTCCACTTCAAATCATTTCCGTTCTGCCCGCAGGTGGAGAGGGGGAGATTACTTGGATGTGGGGCTAATAAACTCTCTTACTGCCTTTGGAGAAGATTTAGAAGAAGGATGAACAAAGGGGTTCACTCGACTTTGCATATATACAATACTGTCCCATTGGTAATAGGGTCTTTGAAGATTATCTTTTATATAGGAAAATGTTTCACCTTAAATAAGTCTCTAGATTACATTTTTCTAAATGTTAGTGTTTATTCTTGAGTGGAAGGGAGTATTTACATATGTGTGCCTTTGAACCAATGTTTATTTGCTTGGAAACTAGGAAGAAAGAGAAAGAATATCTGGATGTCACAGTGATAAGGATTTACCAAAAGGGACAACAGAGTACCAAAGTCCACCCTGGGAAGTTATCTTATTAAAATACTAAAGTCTATCTTTGAATGTCTTGCCAAAGTCCCTATCATCTCCCCTATTCTTCCTTTCCCTTCCCTAGGTATTATTCTAAGGGGAATAAATGAGACTTTGGAAAATTACTGTAAATTATTATGCTTTAGCAATTACGCTGTTGTGTTTGGAACAGAGGTAGGGATGGATTCTACCTCTCTGGGAAAAGAGTAAAGGATCCTGAAGGAGTGAGATTATTTGCAATGTAAAGGTTTAATACAAAAGCCAAAAATAGCGATCTCTGAGAGGAAGAGCCAATCTTGGGATAGAAGAGCCGGGCTAGCTAGAGAATAGAGATTCTCTATGGAACGGCTCTATGAGGATAAAGACAAAGACATCTAGGAATGGTGTGTTAGGAATTAGGGACTTTCTGTTTTCCTCTTTATTGGTTGAGATCCTTGCTATAGTAATACCATCATGTTAAGAAAAATAGTAGTCCAGGCATTCTTGGTGGGAGTAAATCTGAGATCAAAGATATTTTCTTAAAAGATACCAGAGGAAGAGCATGTTTAAAAAGACTTGGATATTTGGATATAGGAGGAATTGAAGAGAAAAAGAAAAAAAAAATTCTTATGACCCTGCTACCTTCAAGGAGCTTCCAATTTACTCAGGAGGCTAAAGCATACATTCATGACTCAATTTTTCCAACCAAAGTGGACATTTGCCCATCCTGCCTTGTCTCAACTTGCTTTCCCTATCATACCCCTGTCTTTAAGAATGGGGTACAATCCCATCCACCTAGTTTCCAAGCTAGGAACTTGGGCACCATGTTTGAATCTTTCCTCTTCCTCACCCTCCATAAATGATCAGTCTCAAAGCCCCACTGGTTTTATTCTCCCAAATACTTGCAATATTTTCATTTGATACATCAACAAAGACATTGGAGAAGATAGAGAATGGGGAAGCCAGTGGATTTGGCAACTAGAAGAGTTTTACAGATTGGTGAGGGAGCAGATTGAGTAGCTGGGTTACAAGGAATCAAGTTAGTATGAGTGAGAAGAAGAGAATATGGCCACTGTACCTCATAAATATTTTGGTGTAATGTTATTCAGTAAGTGCTCAGATTTTAAAAAGTCCAAATTATGCCTTCCCTAATGATTGAAATGAACTTGTGCTCTCCCCATTCCACTATTTCATTTCATAATTTCTTTTTCCATATTAAAATCAATTCTACCTTTTGAAGAATTAAGAAAAATCAGGATAATAATAATTTGTGAAAATGTTAGCCTTGCTAATTTTAAGTGTATGGGCAGGAACATTCCACCATCTATACAGAACTAAATAACTGTTTATGAACCTCCTGGATTCTTAGATAGTACGTACATTTTTGCCCCAACCCCTGACTTATTTATTTATTTTTAATAAATACTAGCCTTCATATTTTTCCAACTTATTTTGAGTTTCCCAGATTCCTGTCTGTCAGCTAAGCCAGTCTCCTTCATATCTGTATGGTCTTAGCTTCTCTTGGAATTTTTATTTTAAATTATTTTCTCCCATCTTTTCGTCAGTCTGTAACCACAATCAGCCTCCCAATTCCCCTAAAAGAGGATTTTAAAATATGTAAAGAATCTAGCAGCCAGGGTATTTAGGTGTGAGTGTTGGGTACACCACACGATGGTTGTAGGAACTTGGAGGAAAACTTAATGTCTGACCTCAGACTCCTCACCTATAAAATGGGGAGAATTGATGCCACCTCATTCCAGGGTTGAGGTAAGGGCTAAGTAAGAGCAAGTATGTGAAAGTGCCTGGCTCACAGTAGACACTTAATAAATGTTACTTTCTTCATATACCTTTGCTAATGCCCCCTATTCTTTCTTGAGCTATAATATTAATACATACTTGCATTTCCAATTTCCTTCCAGACATCTCCACATGTAAGTCTTCCTAGTACCTCAAACTCAATTTGATGGAAGTCAACATTTTCCATCAAGCTCACCTTTCACATTTCCCTCCATACTTTTGTTAATGATACCATCACTCTGTCATTCACCACATTTTTCTACCCACCCTTTGTTCCAACCTCTAATGATACCTGGCAGAGAGCATGAGATGCCTTCAAGGCATCCCCAGGTAGGAGCAGAAGCTCTTGGGTCTAAACAAGAGATGACAGGTGCAGAGAGCAGCAACTCACTTAATGAAATTCCTTAGAGACTTTCTAAGCCTAGTTCCCTTAACCCTTTTTCTTGTCTGCAATGCTTGGCTCCTGATTTATACTTGGGATCTGCTATTATCTTTGATATTTGAGGATCCAACTCAACTTTTATAGACTGCAAATTTTTCTAACTAATTTCTGGAACTTCAACTATTGCAAATACTCATTAACTGATCTCCCTTCCTGCGCTGTCTTCCTGTCTAATCCAGCCTTTCAAAAGGGATCACCTTAATTATCCAAATAATTTTTTTAATAACATTAGTCCTCTGCAGATTAACCTCAATATCTCCTCATTGTCTATAGCATAAATACAAAATTATTTTACCTGGAAATTATATAAGCAGCTCTACAACTTGATTGTAACCTACCTTTCTAGACTTAAATCTGACCATCATCCCAGATAAATATTTTGCTCTCATGTTAATTTAATTTACCTACTCTCTGAGTAAAGTGTACTTTTCATGGCTGTCCAACAGTTCAACCACCTAACCTTCCTGTTTTGGGGAGAATCCCCCCATAATGTTACTCTTGGTGGGGGGTAGGGTAAAACGTTCCATCTATCTCCTTGCTTCTGTGGTATGAGCACTGACTGAGGCTTAGCCCATCAGATGCTCCCATCCAGGATTATGGAAACTGAGTGAGTGGCACAAAGACAAAAAAAGCGGTTGGAATTCATTTGCAGCTGTAACAGTGGGGCTGGCTTTAGTCCTCTGGCAGTGGCCTTAGCGTCTTGGCTAGATTCTTTTTACTGAAAGACTGTTGTGTTTCCTGCTCCTAAGCCCTTGGGAATACCTTTGCTTCTTAACTTTTTTAAAGACTTGTCCACTAGCTTTCTGATAGTCCTGTAAGCCACTGACATTCCAAAACATTTTCATTGTCCTTCCTACAGATGGAGGTGGTCTTTGTTGCTTTCAGCGCCGAGAACCCCAACCCATATATCCCCAAACGAGTCTTGTTTCCATCATTGTGTTTTTGCTATGCTAATTGAGCATCTAGAATGCCTTTCTTACTTCTTTTTGCTTTTCCATATCCAACTCAAATTTCACTTTTCTCGATCGTCCTAGCGTTTTCTGAGTCCATCCTATGAGGGTAAGCATGAGCAAAGACAAGGAGGCGTGAACGGGCATGGCAGCACAGAGGAACGGTGTAAGTTCAGTGTGACTACAGCACAGGATGTGAGGAGAGGCAAAGGTACGAGAAATAAAGCTGGGGAAGAGCATTCCTATTGGACAAGTTTACCAACGTGGGGCTCCGTCCTCCAGGCCACAGTCCCCAAACCTTCTGGATTGTGCATCCCAACCATAAAGTGTTTTGAGCTTCCCCCCAAATGTACATACATTTACTTATCAATTTTATACAGTACTATGATGGATCCATATATGAAGTATTAATTACATTAATTTTATATTTAAAGAGAAAAGTAACAATAAATAAATGCTAATATAGTCTTCCCACACTCCAAAGGATTGTCTTGCATAACCACAACCTGCTGTCATTAGAAGAGTTTATTAGAGGGCAATGGTATATTTGCTTTTTTGCAGGATAATTCTACCAGCAGCATGGAAGAAGCACTGGCAGAATCCTTGAGCTCTAATGTGTGTGAAATTTACTTGGCTTGCTTTACAATAAAGAGCCCTAGTCCCCAGTGAGTTGGTGGAAGTTAGCAATAATCATCGATAGCTACTAATATTACAAAAAAGACAAGCAGACATGTAGCGGTCCCAGATGAAAGTACTCAATAGTTGATGCCACCTATAATGTATTCTTGCCAATAACACGAAATCTGAATCCAATCAAGGCTTTCCATTTCACGGATATTAAGAAAATTATTATTAACTAGTATATACTTATTAATAAATAAATGATAAAATGAAATATATAATAGATTATAAAGTTAATTATTATGCATATTACAGATAATAGATTATAAAGTAAATTATTATGCATATTATTACTATATAAATTAAAGGAAACATGGGCTCAAAAAGACATGTTAAATAATATCGTAAGAATCTAACCAACAAAATACAGACTGCAGGAATTTCTATGGGACAAACAAGCCACTTTCTTCAACAAATACTAATATGAAGCAAGGGGAAAAAAAGAGTAATGGAGGGGCAATAACAGAGGCATGGGATGTATCAACCATTTGCAATGCAGGGAAGTTACTTGGCTTTTAATTCAAAAAATTGTGAGACAATGTGGGAAATTTGAACCCTGACTAGATATTAGACATGAAGGAAATGTTTCAAATTTTTTAAGGTATGATAATGGAACTTAGATTTTTTAAAGTCTTTATCATTTAGAGCTACACACTGAAATATTACAGATAAAATGATTTCTGGGATTTGCTACAAAATAATCTGGGACAGGGTATTCATCAAATAAGATTGGCCATAAATAAATAATTTTAAAAGATGGATGATAGGAGCATGTAGTTCATTATATTTTTTCTCTTTACTTTGGAATATGCTTGACATTTTCCTAATAAAAAGTGTTTTAGATTCAGATTCCTTGGTTTCACCCCATAGAGATTCTGATGCCATAGATCTAAAGTGGTACTTAGAAATCTAAAATTTTTTAAGGGATTTGGAATCAGATGGCCCCTAGACCACAATTTGAGGAAAATTAGACCAAGCAGTTCAATGACTTAAATGGAAAAGATTAAGCAGGAGAGAAGTTCGCAGCATCCTCCATGGAGTAGGTGCTCATAATAAATATCTGCCAATTTTGTTTGATAATTGTTTATGAGTAATTGCCCCAAATCTTAATAATGTTCATTTATAATAATCATTCAGGGCACGATTACCAGCACTATTTCCTGACTTGGGCCTTTTTTTTTTTTTTTTTTCCTATCAGATTTTTTTTTTTTTAAGAGTCCTCTCATACTTGCCACATGAACCAAGGCTAATTCCCTGATTAGATAATCATCCTTGCGAACGCTTCCTTCATCATCACAATGGCGGGAGAGATGTTGCCAGGCCTTTCAGGAAGGGAGAGACACCCAGTTGTGACCCATTAAATTGACATCAGCTCTCACTCCACCCCTTCCAGGAGGAAAGGATTTTATAACCCTGGAAAGGGGAGGGAGCAGAGAGGTGACCCGTCTATCCCAGTGCTGTCAGGTCACATCATGAGGTACACACCCCAACCCCTTTTTCTTTCCACATTGGCGACCTTTTCAACTGGAAAGAGCCCTCAGCCCTGGGGCTGGGATATGTAATGAAGACAGGGCTGGCCGTGTTATAAGGCAAACAAACTGAAAATTGGAAGGTCCTACCCTAGCTCCTCAGAACATGGGTCCCTCTCCAGCCGTTAACCTGCAGCTGGCCCTCCCAGAGACGTCAACACACAAATCGCTGCTGTTGGCTGAGCCTCCCTGGGATTGCAAACATGCTTTCTACCCAAGCTCAGCTCTGCCGTCCTGCTAGCAAGAGAAAAGCAGTCTTCCAGAAGAATCTCCTTATCATGAGAGGTTCCGGGCTTCAGACCTGTCCTGGATCGGCTCAGCTCAGGGTAGGTAGATGGAATGGCTGCATTCCACTCTGCCCCAAGACACTGTGAACTGCAATGGCCTTACCTCTCCTGCACAATCCAGGGAAACCTCATTATACCCTCCTGATAAGGCAATGAAATAACAATAACCAGAGATGGGCTTATCCCATTCTGTTCTTATCCCGATTTTGTAGACAAAGACCTTGAAATGTAAGGTCTCAGTGACTCGTCCAAGGTCACTGGGCTCAGAATGAGAGCCAGGATCCCAGTAATCTTGCTCCAGATTTTGTGCATTTAACCCCCTCAGAGGTTCTTTGTTTGGTCGGCTTGATGCAATCGAGGCTTAAGTCCTATTCTCCTCCTCTTCCCTAAGGATAACCTACGCTGTCACCAATGTGGACTGAGTGTGTTTCCTGAACATGTTCTACCTGTTCTGATATACTTCCTTTTTCCTTACCTTTCCTTCTTCCTGCAGAAACTGTCTTCCCCTCAGCCCCAATTTTGCTGATTGAAATTCTGCCCCAGCTTTAAGGCTCATGTCAAATGCCTATTCTTTGGAGAATCCTTTCAGGATTCACTCCCCCACCCGTATCTATGAGACACATTCTCTTACTTCGCATCTTCATCACATTCTGCTGATTACAGTTTTGGCATTCACATTTGTTTCCTTTTCTTGTATTATTCTATTATGGCCATGTGTATACTTGCCTTAAAACTCCTGTTATGTTGCTAAGTCCTTGAGCCCAGCAACCATTTATTACGCAAATTTTTATTTCTCTCAGCATTTACTACAGTGCTTTGTATGTACTAGGAGCTTAAAAATGCCTGTTGGATTGAATGTATGCAATCCTGAAACATGTATCATTTAATTTGCATTTACCAAAATATAATTAAATACACTGAGGAAGTTACATGCTGCAAATGAGTAACCCTGTGATTCATCTTTACACAATTAAAAAACTCCTTAAGCAACAGTATAACTTATGTCTTTGTTAAATATGTATTTGCACGTATGAAACACGTTACAAGCTAACTGCCACTGTGTTTGGAACATCTGGCTCCATTTCCCCACTTTACAGGCATGAGAAAGTAGACAGAGCTGCAGAGCTGCCTGGGAAGTTAGTGGAGTTGGATGCTCACTTCCAACCCTCCTTGCCCTTTTGTGGTTCCGGATTGGATTGGGTGTGTGAGGAGGGAAAGGACAGCCCTCTGGGGAGATTAATAATGTGGTCTGAAGGATGAAGATCAAAGAGTAGCCTTGGCTGTGGACCATGTAGTGACCACAGTAACTGGCAGAGGCTTTCTGATCTCCACGCTCCTCAGTGGCCCCTGTAATATCACACTACATTTTTCACCCCTTCTTGGGGTCAGCACCCTTCTCAGTTACACCGTCTCCATTCCACTCTTGTTTCTTCAAAGCTCCACCTCCCACAAGGCTACGGGTCTGCTGTTTCTCTGCATATAACCCACTGTCTAGCCCTCAGAGAGTACCATCAAGAAAAGTTTTACAAAACTGATAGGAAGCTAATTTTTAGTTAGTATGAAAAACCAAAGGAAGTTTGTTTAAACTACTCCTAAAATATCTATCCAAAATGAATGATCCTAATTGGTCTTCTATAGATAGTATCTAACTTCACTAAAACTACAGCCAAGCCATAGGCCTTATGAAAGTTTTATTGCAAATCATCTATTGCATGTTGTCTGAGATGTGCTCCAAAATAACCTGGTGGCAGGTGGCAGTTGAGGGGGACAAACAAACCAAGACTGACGGTGAGTTGAGAATTGCCGAGGCTGGTGATAGGTACGTGGGGTTCATTAGACTATCGTCTCTTGCTTTAGTAAATGTTTTGAAATTTCCCTTAAGAAATTTTTTTCTTTAAAAAAATATGTTTTGTCCTCAGATTCTGGCTCCAAGCAATTCTAACGTGGTTGACTTTCCTGTTTTAGAATGTGGTCATCACTTAGTTGGGTCCCCTGCCCCTCTTCCTCATTCTCAATTTCTGTCATTGTCTTTTTTTAGCCAGCTTAGTGAAACAGGGCGCTATCTGCTTGGTAAATCTGAAGTACTATCCACAGAGTGGCCCAAGAATCTTGGGCATTGCCAGACTGAATGCTCAGGTTCCTTTCGTAACCATTTAAAAATATGCAGTGGTAGCTGTAGTTCCAGGCTGGAAGGTTTTATTTTCACTGGAGACTTCGAATACCACCACTGGGCTGCAAATAGAAACTAGGATGGTGGTTAGTTTGTGAAAGTCACTGTGTTTGTTCCTTTTCTTTTTCTCCTTCCTTCTCTCTCCTTTTTCCTCTATTGGAAAAGCACCTATTGGTGAGTAATCACCAATTTGGGGATAGAAGAACTCTCGTTAAATATTTCCCAGGACATCAAAAACCAAGCTGTTTGAACTGCTATGAATGACGCAGTAAATTGCCAGCCTTTGTCCTTGTTTTGGAGACTTAAACTACATTGTTGGTCTGGGAGGACAACAAGCTCAAAACACAAATGTAAAACTCTATATGAACAGGTGATACTCAAGTTTTGTTTCACAGGTGTCTTGGCACCAGCAAGCAAGCAAGGCATTTCTTAAATCAGATGAGCAGACGGACTTGCCATTTGATCCACAGCAGAGCTTGTTCTGCATGAACCAAGTCCAAGATATTCCACATAGTGGGCGATTCTTTGCAACACAGGTCACTGGCAGCCTTCCCCTGAGAGCCGCTCTTGGGAACGTCTCCTGAGGTGTTGCATTTCTCTAACGCTTGTCTGACTCCATGAGGCCAACAAGATTCCTTGAACAACCAAGAAGCACAAGGCAAAGAAAAAGAGAAGTTCAGTCGGACCGGTTAGAACCTCGGACTGTGGAGGAAGATGTGCCAAAGAGCCTGGATTTACAGCTGTCAATCATGCCTCTTGTTTTGCACAGGAAAGGCATTTCTTTAATCCACCTGTTCAATTATTTATCATGCTATGTGTTTCCTCTTAATTGTAAGTCGGGCAAAGCCTTTATGTTGTAAGGGGACACCCTGGTATTTTTTAATGACCTCAGGCAAAGTGATTGACACTAGATCCTGGAGTCAGATGTTCCTAGTGACGCAACTTGTTCTCCCAGTAGCAGAAAAGCTTCCTGCCATGATTAAGTTAGAACTTGTGAAAGTGCTAAAATGTGTGGTCAGCCTTCCTCTGATGCAAGCACTTTTATTATAGAGCCTAGCTGCAGAAGAGTGTAGCAACACAAATCCTGCCTCCAAATATCCCTTCTTTCTCTGGACTAACCACTCCAAACAGAAAGGCCCTGTGCTTTCTCTATACATGTACCGGGCACTTGAAATATCCCTGATCATAGTCGTACTTTCTCCAAATTTACAATTTTACTGGCTCTATCCCTTTCCCCTCGTCTATTTGTTTTTCTGAGTTCGTACCACAATGCGATCACAACTGATTTATGTCTGGCAGGCTGCCAGTCTCTGAGCCTTCATCAACTACTCTAGTCAAGCAAAACAAGAAGCAATCCATTCTGTATTTGAACTTGAAATGGAAAATCATCTGTGTTTGCTTTTCTAGATAGGAGGCTGAGATGGAGCAAAAGTGTCATTCTATTTTTTTTGGATATGGCCTACACTTCCCACTGAAAATGCTTGAGAACATGTGAGCAGTGGCTGTCAGATCCACTGTGACTCAACGCTGGATGATCCCTTCCAAGTTAAAACAACACAATAGGGCTTCCCCCCTCCCCTTGGGTTATCTCCCCTGAGCCTGCTAGGCAAAGGGTATTTTTAGGATGTGATTGCCTTCTGAGTGGTTGCATGATGAATAGTCCCTATTACTACTGATTCATTAATTTACCAATGTTGTACCACAACTAATGCAGTAAGACCAAAACACACATGAGGCTATGACCCTTATAAATTTGTGACTAACTTGGAAAGGAAGGGGAAACCAACAGAGAGTATGTGCAATCCCGTTACTTTATGCTCGAGACTCTTAAAAGTATTTATTCCAAATAACCATAGGCATTTTGTTCCCGTTCTATCTTGGTCTCAAACACTCAGATATTATAAACCTATATATATAATATCAGATACTAAAAACCTATATTCTATAGGTTGTTATTGTTTTTGCAGAAGGTTTGTGTTTCAATTACTTTAGCCAGACTCATCTGAATGCAATTGCAAAGCATGCCTTCTTACTGCTTGAATTTCCAATATCTAGAGGTGCTTGGTGCATTGCACATGTTCAACAAATATTGAGCAAATGAGCTAATGAGTGAAGGAATGAATGGAGAAGACCCCTGGTGCAGAAAGGTTCTGACCTGAATCAGTAATTCCCTAATGTTGCTGCATACCAGAATCACTTAAATGTTTTTGATGTTTATTGTCTCTCCATTTTATTTTCCCCTTTTCCATCTATGTTCTTTTAAAGTTAATTGTTGTTCATTCAATAATTTAAATAATATAGAGATCTCTTAAGAAAAATGTCTGATTTTCCTTGAAGTAACATCCTAATGATGTAAATACTCTTAACAATTCAGCAAGTGTTCTTCCATATTTTTTCTTTGTTTAAACAAACCCAAATACACTTTCAATTTATTTTATAAGAATGGCACCATCTGATAAAGATTAGTTTAAAATTTGATTTTTTTCACATAATATATTACAGATACCCTTCCAAAGTAGTATTAGTACATACCAATCTGCCTCATTTATTTTATTAGCTATATAATATCCAGAATATAGATACATCATCATTCATTCAAAAGTTTGTGTGCGCGTGCGCACGCGCACGCGCGCGCATGCAAATGCTGACAATGCAGAAATAAATATTCTTGTAGTTCTGTTACATTTATATCTTTCAGATAAATTTTCAGAAGTATGATAGTAGAAATATAGAGCATATACATTTAAATTTTTTTAAAAAATGGCAATATAACCTGATTCCCTGCTTTTACCAACACTATACTTATCAATCTTCTACTTTATTACATGTCTATTGAGAAATAAAATGATATCGTACCATGGTTACTAATTTGCATTTCCTGGGACATTTTCTTGTTTGTTTTTCCCACTATGAACCTACTGAGCCAGAACCTCTGGGGTCAGCACCTGAGAATCCTGGTCTTTATGAGAGCCCCTAGGAGAGTCTGATGTAGCCAGTGCCCAGACAGGCATTTGGAAACCATTGGTCAACACAATCTCTTATGTTCTACTGAGATGTAAGCATCTATTATTAAAAACATAAAATGAACCCCCCCCCACCAACAAGAATAAAAACCTCAAAAGCAACAAGAGCTGGTTAGTGAAAAATGTGTATTGCATTACCATGTTATATTTTCTATATGATTTAAAACCCTACACTTATTTTAGATGTTGATGCAAATTTCTACATCATCACTTTTTTTTTTTAAATGTCCGGTCCAAGCAGAAAGAAGATAGCTATAGACATAACCAATTACAAGACTTGCTAAAACATTTTTAACTATGTGGCCAGGGAGCATTGAACCCCAAAGGAGGCATCCTACAGGAACCTACAATGCCTGGGTTAGTGAAATGATGGAAAAATGCAATGGGAAGAAGAAAAATTTGCAGCCAGAAGAGCTGGATCTGGGTATGAGCCTTATTTCTATCACATGTGAACTATTTGATCATGAACAAATCATTTATCCTTTCCAAGCCTCAGTTTCTGCATCTATTAATAAAAATGAGAGTAACGTTTTATGGAGTTTCTGGAAGGAATTAGCAAGGCAGCACATGGGAAATGCTCTGTCCATGTTAAAGTACCGTGGAAATGCTTATTGGCCTTTACCTGGCCTCTGTCAGGCAGTTTGATAGCATCAGAGCTATTTTTGAGATATGTAAATTTGGATATGAATATGTTGAACACAAACAACTTCTGACTGAGAAAACAAAACATCGATATGTACATGGATTTGGAGAGGATGAATTCCCGCCAGATAAGGGCTAATGCAAATTTCTGTGTCAACCCATTTCCATCAGTATTTACAATTTCACCCGTGACACAAACTGCTGTTTTTCTACTAATGTCCCATTTAAACTGATTTTCTTGTAGCTTTCATAGTTTTATATGTCACCTATTCACCCAAAGCATATGTCAGCTTTGAGATAGATAATAATATTTTGAGTACTAGGCATTGGCAGAAGCACTTTATATCTATTAATTCAATTAATACATACTACTACCATATGAGGTGAACAATTATTATTCCTATTTTGTTGATGAGAAAATTGAGGCATGAAGAAACTGACTTGTACAGAGACATAGCTAGTAAGAGGTTAAGCCGTATTTTAAGCCCAGGTACTTTAACCACAGTGATACACTGTCTTCGGGAAGACAGTATTTGATATGATAATGAGGGAAAAAAATTTAATTGTGGTAATATTTTTTCTTAATCATCCCCAACTGCTTTTAGATTGAAGTGAAGTGCTTGTGATCTATTAGAACCTAAACATTTTATTCTCTGATCATAAGTTCGAGCCCTGCAGGTATTGGAGTTATTTAATCCCTTTGCTTGGACCGAATTTTGCAATTGACAAATACACTCAACAAGTTCATTGATTGGCACCCTGAGCCAGTGAGGTGGAGAGACTGAAGGCTAGCTTTTTCTCTCACCTTCCAGCATTCACTCATGGTTTTCCCTCTGGGAATATCCCTGCTTGCTCCTCCTCACTTCCTGTCACCTGGCTAACACCTCTATCTGTCCTAGTCTTATCAAGTCACACTTGCAGGAAGCCTTCTTTGATTGTCCCTAAAATGTGTTAAGTTTTCCTGCTTTGCACTTCCTTCACACGCTGCCTGCAGTGGCAGGCTGAGGCTGCCTCATATATTTTCCACATAGGAAACTCAAGGAGGCTGAGAAAGAAAGCAGCATCTTTGGTGGCAGAAGATGTGGCTGGGGTCCTGAGTCCCATGTCCACTAATAGGAGAGAGTGTCTTGATATTTGTAAAACGCTACAAGTATATGGAAGGTTCTCTGAAGAAGGCCTGGCTTCTGATGGCAAATGGCTCAGTAATCATCTCCAATTTTAGCCTTGGTTTCTCAAACACTGTTGCTGACCCCACTCTTTGGCTGAGACACCTGACCCTGTGTCGCTCAGCTTCTACTTGGGATGTTTATTCAAGAATCGAGTACTGAAAGATTACCGTGTACCAGGCAGGGTAGGGCTAGTGGTTAAGTGAGTGGGATCTGGATTTTGAACTCAGGCCCTACTCTTTACTAGCTGTGGGATCTCAATTAGTCAGCTTCATCAGTGTCTCAGTTTCCTCATCTGCAAAATGAAGACAGTGATAGCATCAACTTCACTGGGCTGTTGTGAGGATCGAACGAGATAGTCCATGCAGAGCTCAGAGTATGATGTTTGGAGCATAGTGGATGCTCTGTAAATGCTGCTGCTGGGAATATAAATTAAATTCCCAGTCTCTAGGCTGGTTTCCTGATTTTTAGAGCACTTCCCTGAGAATTCCCTTTTGCTGCTTTGCTCCTTCAAAACCCAAATCTAACTCTGATTTTTCCACTCTAAATCCTGGTTTCATCTCTAACCTGCGCTGCCTTGTCAGAGCCCGTGTTCCAGGGCTACATCTCCTCTTCTCAATACTTTAAAAGCAGGAGTTTTCCCTACCAGAATGACTAAAATGGAAAAGATGAAGATGTAGTACATCCAGGCTCTCTTATCGTGCTGGTCAAGAGTAAATTGATTCTGCTATTTTTGAAAAGTGTCTGGCAGTAAAGCTGAACTCATACCTATCCTTTAATCCAGGAATTCCACACCTAGGTCTGTCTTTAACAGAAACATGCATATACGCACATCAAAATTCACGTAGAAGAAATTCTACAGTAATACAATATTAGCTACCTATTGTCACAAAATAAATTACCCCCAAACTTAGCAACTTAAAACAACAAACATTTATTATCTCACAGTTTCTGAGGGTCAGGAATCTGGGAGTAACTAGCTGGGTGCAGGGCCAACTCATCCATTAGATGCAGTAGGCACAGTGCCCAGGGCCCACAATACTTGTCAGTACAATTTCCTCCTTCCAGTGAGTGAAATACATCCTTTTTTTTGGAATGGAGGAAGGGGCCCACAAAGATAGGTCCCGTAAAGTCACAATGCAGCCCTGGCTGGGCAGGGTGGGGTGGGGAGGGGTGGTGGTGGTGATCTCTCATGAGGTTTTGGTCAAGCCATCAGCAGGGAATGCCATTGTTTGAAGACCCCACTGGGGGGAAGGTCCACCTCCAAGCTCACTCAAGTAGTTGCTGGCAGATCTCAGTTCTTCTCTGATTGTTGGCCAGAAGCTTCAGTTTCTCACCACATGGACCTCTCTGGAACTGCCTGGGTGTTCTCATGACATGGCAGGTGGCTTCCCTCAGAACAAGTGGAGAGAGTGAGAGTGAGAGCAAGAGAGAGAAACACCAAGATGCTTTTCATAACCTAATCTTGGAAGCGACATACCATCATTCTTCCATACTCCGCTGCTCACACAAACCAGCTCTGAGACAGTGCGGGTGGGGACCACACAAGCATGCAAACACCGGGAGTCAGGGGTCACTGAGGCTGTCTTAGAGGCTGGCTACCCAAAGTTCTATCTTTTGTTAGACACTAGAAACTATCCAAATGCCTGTCTACAGTAGACAGGATAAATAAATTATGGCGTATTTGTACAATGGAATTCTATACAGCAATGAGAATGAACAATTTATAACTGCATACAATAATATGGATGTATCTCATAAACATACTATTGCACAGAAGTCAGCCACAAAGAGTATGCACTATATGATTCCATTTATGTAAAGTTAAAAAACAGGCAATGCTACTCTATGTGTTAGAGGCCAGATTGTGGTTCCTTCTGGAGAGATAGTGAAGAGAGGTGGATACAAAGAGATTTTAGGTGCTGGCAATACTCAGTTTCTTCATCCAGGTGTTAGTTCCACAGGTTTGTTTGTAGAAATTCAGTTGAGCTGTATGTCTTTCTCTGAGTATGTTATACTTTCATGAGAGTTTTTCAAAAGTCGGTGTTATAATACCTATATTGTCTCCCTTTCCTAAAGAGACATTCTGGAAATGATTTAGGTTATAGCTAAGTATAAAAATGGGTGCTATAGACTAAATGTTTGTGTATCCCCAAATGTACATGTTGAAAGCTAATCTCCAATGTGACGGGATCTGGAGGTGGGGGGTTTGGGGGGTGATTAGTCATGAGGGTGAAACCCTCATGACTGGGTTTAGCACCCTTGTAAGTGGCCCCAGAGAACTTCTCTGCCTCTCCTGCCATGTGAGGCACTGCAACGAAGCTCCACTTTCTGAACCAGAGAGCAGGCCTTCGGCAGAGACTGAATCTGCTGGAAACTTGATCTTGTCCTTCCCAGCCTTCGGAACTGTGAGAAATAAATTTCTGTTGATTATAAGCCACCCAGTCTGTGGTACTTTTGTTATAGCAGCCCCAAAGCACTAAGACACTGGGCTAACCATAATGTGTGGTCAACTTATTGGTCCCAGGGCTAGGCCTCACTCTCGGTGAGATATTGGTTGCACAAGTCACTTAACTCTCTGAACTGTAGTTTTCTCAAATGCAAAGCAGAGTGGACACTTATAGTACTAGACTCAGAGTGTGGTGGAGAATATTGAGTAATAATAACAAGTGCAGTTGAGTCCTGTTACACTATAAGGGCTATAATATCAAGATCTTCCAAGTTCAAAACTATAATTACTTCCCAAGAGATCAGGATAACTATCATCTATCAATCGTTCATCTATCTATCTATCTATCTATCTATCTATCTATCTATCCTCTCTCTCCCCACTCACTCTCTCTCTTTAGGGGTGTTGGGGGGTGGACTAAATAGGTTTGAGGATTTGTGAACTGGCTCTCCTGGGTTTATCTTCTGGCCTTAGCCATCTGCACTATCCACATGACCTCCTTCAGTGGCGAGATTCCCTAGATTAACCAAAACAGTAAGGTGGGGAGAGCAAAGCCGCCAGGCAGCTGTGGTTCTCACTGGGCCAGAACCCATCTACACAGGATAAGGTTAAAAGTTGTTTCTGTGTACTGTGGGATGTGTGGGTTTAGGGGGAATCCCACCAAGTGATACAGCCAGTTTCTGATATTCCAGGGTGAGGCCAGATCATCTTTTTAATACATTTACACATGCATGTTGTATATGTATTCATTTAACACCTGCTTATTTGTATATAACGGACCATTTGTAAAGATAGACCTTGCCCAGTAAAGACATGCTATGAGATAATTGTGATCATTCATAATTCAAGTCTGGGTATATTCTCCTTGTGGGAGCTGGGATCCACAGTGTGTAGGACGGTCTCTGTGCCTTATGGCTTTGCAACGGTATATACCTTTTAATGTGGCTAGAGGCTCCCTAGACAAGGCAAGATCTTCCCATACTAGGAGAACCCCAAGATAGCCAGTGTGAAGTGGCTTAGGGTAGTGGGTAGGGATGGGTTAAATAGAGAATCTCCTCCAACTCCTCACATCTGGGAGAGATATGATCCTATTTCAGTCATTACAGTTTAAGTCTTTTCACAGTACTGTATTTCTTGTGGGGACTCAAGTAGCAGCATGAGGCCCCCTGGTGGCCAGAAATAATCACTGAGTTTGCTTTCCAAGCATTTCGAAGGGCAGGTCTGGCTGAAGAAGTACAGAAGGAGTAAGTACTCACCTAGACACGGTGCTTACTTACCGTGGAGGCATGATTGGGTGGGATGACCTATATTGGGGAGAGTTGAGAACTCAACCATTTTTAAAGAGATTAGAATGAACTGTAATTTTGGTTAAACCAGTTATTCTCTGATTTTTCATTCCATGGTTCATTTAGTGCCTCAATTAGGTGCTTATTGAGTAACTAATCTGCACAAGACATTATATTAGGCATCACATTGGAGTTAAAAAGAAGTTATATCACACACTTCCAAGGATATTTGGATAAAACACTTATACCACTAACACGATAGAAAATAAGAGGTGCTAACAGAAAACAAATAATGACTTATAAAATGGCACTTTCAGATAAAAGGGAGGCTTCTAGGAAAAGGTTGAGCTGGGCTGTTGATGAGAAGTGGGATTTGAGGAGATTGGCGATTGGATGGAGGAAAGGATGGCATTGTAAAAGAGAGAAAACGCAAGTTTGAACAGATATAGAGGCAAGAAAACCAGAGCCTAGTGCAGGAATGGTGAATAGCCTCGTCTGGCTAACTTGTAAGTCCCTTTGGGGGTTGGAATGAGAATGAAAGCTGCGTACATCTGTTTGGTTCAGACCGGAGAACCTTGAACCTTGCCTGAGAAATTTCTTCACAAAACAATGGGAGCCTTTGAATATCTTTGAACAGAAAAGAGACATGTCACAGCAGACTAACTCGCATTGAAATGAGCGCAGTCCTATTCACTTCTTGCATTTGGTTGGGAGGAATGTTGATCTGCACATGCCACTATCTGACCTCCAAATTCATTAAGGTGCTTCCACTTACCCAAACTGCATGAGCACCAGGGAGTAGTCAGTGCCAGAAGGCTCCTGCCATATTTAATTAAATTCCTGGATAGAAGGCCTGTCAACAAATGTGCTATGCTAGGCTTTTTTTGTTTTGTTTTTTCCAAGTTTCAAGAAATGCCACATGCCTATCTTCATGCTTTAGTTTAATGCGGTTTAAACTACATGGATGAGGAACATCTCTAGCTGGAGTCATGGGGTAGAGTCCTAGCTATGGAATAGCTCAATGTCCACAGAAGAATTCGAGCTGTAACCTTATTTGCATTGCATTAGAACTAACTAACGGAGTGAGCAGCCTGAGAATCTACATGATGTCTAGCATATAGTTGGTACTTAGGAACATGTTAAGCAAATAATTAATGACTGATTCAATAAAAATATAATGCACATTTAATGGGACATTATAAAATTCCCTACCCCAGGTGTTGACTTCCTAATTATAATGGCAGGGAAATCCTTTAGAATATAGTGACCATAATTAATACTCTTCTTCAGAAGTAATGAAAAAATATGATAAAAATAAAAATCTTAGAGTAAAGTTAAGAAGAAGCAACATGCCCATTTGAGAGAAGTACAGTTGAGAACTTGCAAATGAGACAAGGGAAGATGGACAATTTGGAACTGCAATAAAAATAACCACAACAGAAGCAACCATTTAAGAAGTTTCAGCAGCAATGAGTATTTATTATTTTGAATTAAATGTACATTTACCTTTGACATAAAAATCATCAAAAGTGCTATATTGGATTATTTTAATATTAATTTAGCCCCCAACATCATCTATTAGCTATATAACTTTTACTTTTTTTTCCTTCTGATACATCATTACAAACACCTAAAACGGTCTAATGTTAAAACATAAAAAATATTAGTTTATTCTTCAAGATAAAGTACCACCAGTGATGAGTTACTGAAAGTGAAAAATAAAAACAGATGCCAGAAAATCAACTTACTGAAAAAAAATTATCACAGAATTTCACAGAAGTATGCAAAGTCTAAAGAAATTTAGACCCTTGGCAGAAAGCTTTTTATGATATAACTTTGTAAGAGTACGGGTTCTTTCTTTTGGAGGCGTGTGTGGTGTGCCAGGACCACTCCATCTTTTCTCGGCTACTTTCCAGGGTGAACCAATTGCTGTCTAATGCTGGGCACCTCCTATGACCCCCCCAAATGTTTAACATAAAGAGAAAGCTGATTTTTCAGTCTTAGAAATAGCCCTTACGGTTAAGTTTGTCATTAAAGAAGACACAAGTCATTTCTCTCAAAGGAGAAACCCCTCCACCCCCACCCACCCCCGTTTCTTCTCGTCTGCTCCGATACCAAGTCGACTGTCTCCCTGGACGGTTCTGGGTGCATCGGCTGACAAAGCTATAGCAGGTTTGGGGGCCACATGGCCCATTGGGCCTCCTTCAGTCTCAAGCAAACAAGCTTCTCTGATTTGCCACGAGAGCGGTCTGACTCTCCCGTCTCTTGGCCTTCTTGCTCCTTTGTCTCACCTTCCAGCACAGGGCGCTGGAGGCTAATAAAAAAAGTCCCGACGACAGAACGACCAGGCCAAAGATGGAGATGATGGAGCCGTGGGAATTGAAGCTATACGCCACCGCGGTGACCACGACGCCCGCGATGAAGACCACCACGGCGAAGGGGATGATGCAGCGGTAGCAGGAGAGCTCGGCGCCCCCTGTCGCGGCCATCAGCTGAATCTCACTGACCAGGGGCACTGTGGGGACCACAACTTCGCTCTTGGGGTTCTTCTCCGGCGTCACGGGCATGGGTGCCTTTGGGGCTCCCAGGATCTCTTTTATGGGCTCTTCAGTCATTTTTACAACAAGTGCTTGTTCCTAGCTGGGTTTGCAGACTTAGATCTGGAGAGTCTCACCAGGGTGGAAGCTGCGGAGAAGACAGGGGACGTCAGCTAAAGGTATCAGAATAAGCCCTGCAAACAGGAGGAAAAAACCGGAGAGACGCCCCCTTTCCAGGAGGCACACATGCATTTAAAAATCACCTTGACTTTTTTCCCTAATCGGTTGCATTCTCTTTGCACTGAGCCAAAAATTAAGAAAGATGAAGCAGATGAGCACAAAGAAAGGGAAGACATAAAAAGCAGGAAGCACTTTACAGTGTTTAATATACCCTGGCAGTCTACAAAAATGTTTTACAAGCTTTTCCGCTTTGTCTATTGCTTTTCTCTTTCCCCTAAACACACAGAAAAGCCTGAATCCTAATCCAAAGACGGCCTCGTTTCAAGAGGAGAATATGTTATAAACAATATTTCGCACAGTTAGTTCCACAACTCATAGCAACTCAGACTCTGCCAGTCTTGACGGGCATAACATGCATTCTTTCCAAACTATCGCCCATCCACTGCCCACAAAATCCATGTCAAGACAAGTAGCCAGCAACGAATTATGTTCTCCATCAACTGTCAGTCAACAAGTCCATTGTATTACTATTAAACACCTGTGCCCTGGGACCTTTCTAGGCCACCATTGTGGGCGGGCAGTTCAGCAAAATATTCATTGACAACAAGGTGAAGATTTGTGATCTGAAATGTGACAATATCCATTTGAAAAGAGAAAAATACGAAAAAAAAATTCAACGACTTCATAGGATATAGCTTTGTGCTTTGCCCTGTTAAAAATAAAATCAAATGCTAGGACAATTAGTTGTCAATTCATAAATTTTTTTATTAATCAACAAGGAATTTCGATATTATGTATACTATGGCATGCTCAAACAACTAAGCATTCTAGACTTTTACCAAAATTTTACAAATTCATTTTTCTCCATGCCGTTGTGTATAAAACTTGTTGCTATGCCCCTTCCTAAATATTTTGAACCTGAAAATTTCAGGACAAAACATGAGACGTTTGATCAAAAGCATCTGGTTGAAATGCTGTCTAGGAGAAATCAGTGACAACTCTTGTCTGCTGCTCAGACATGTTGAGTCCCTGTCTTCCATGCTCAAGAAGCTGTCTAGTTGCTGAATAGTTAAGCAGTTGCAGTTACCGAAAGAGTTTAAAAGAAGATACTTGAGACCATTTCAATGAGATTAATTCTTTGAATATATTAAGCATCTACTGCAAACAAATTCAACCCCAAATCAAACCTCACTAGTTCTCCTCCCACCCTGGCAGGTCAAAATATCACTCTCTGAGCAATGAAATAAATATTAGGGCTGTCTACTTACGTGTCATTTATAATAACCAAACAAATTAATCACTGTTGTCCAACAATACCCTAAATACTGGCTAAGCCAGTTAAAGGATATTTGAGATTACGTCTGAAAAAAAAAAAAAAAAACTTCACCCGAAAGCTGTGATTGAGCTAATCTGAAAATGAAGATCTCCCCCCAGACAACTTGCACGTACCTCGGAGAGAGGCAGTCCATTACCAGGGAAACCACTTGACTTGGAAGGGAAGAAACGGCAACAGGAGCTTCTTCGTTCAACTTCTGGGAAAGAGCCTGTAACAGCCCGGCTGTCAATAAAATGACAGGTCAGGGATCTCTTCTGGGGAAAAGAAAAGATGTAAAAATACTTTACTACATGGGTTTGTTTGGGATCCGGAGCTCTTTGCTTCTTTCAGGCTACCTCTGTTCCTAAATGACGCTTGTCTTTCCCTCCCTCTCTCTTTTTATTCCCTCCCCCTTGGGTTTGCCCCTCCCTGACTTTTTTTTTTTTTTTTTCCTTTCGTTCTTTTCCTTGCCAGCAGATTTTGGCTTCCCCCAACTCTGCTCAGTGACATGATAAGTCGGAATCATTTCTACAGAGTCTCTAGAGACAGGAGCCAGCTTTTACTTTTATTTCTCTCGCAGCATTCACTAAGCAGACTGCTTTGTGAATTTGAATGACTCATTTTTTCCCCAGCCAACCTCCAGATCTTCCTCCCGTCCATCAGGCACTTTTATAAGAAAATCCCAGAGTCAGCGTTGCAGGCCCAGCTGAGGGGACAGAGCCGAGGGGACAGACACGCTAGGGCGGCAGGAACAGCTGTGAAGTCATCGGGCAGCTGAACTCAGCCTCTAAGCCAGCAAAAATCCATATTCCTAGGTTTTCCCTGTCATGCGTGTGATGGTCATATGACACTTAAAATCCCACTTGTTTGATGTTAATTTATTTAGGAAGGAGGATGGGAGACACAGATGTTTTTGGTTAAGGGGAAAAACTTGTCATCTTGATTTAAACAGAACGGCAGACAGCTTATACTAGGAGGTTAGTAACTTGGGCAATGCTTGGTCATCATCACTGCTGCCATTTACAGAGTACCTATTAATACTGTGGGCATGGCACCATATTAACAAATGCCACCATTAACATTAATTCTCACTGGTTTACTACAAAATAAAGTAACAGAGGCTCAGAGAGGTTAAGTAATCTGACAAAGGTCACACAGTAGGAAAGAAACCCTTGGTTTGAACCCTAGTCTTTAATGGATACATAAATCACCTGTGGAGCTTGTTAAATGCAGATTCTGATTCAGTCTGTAACAAGCTCCCTACCCACCCTGAGGCTGCTGTTCTTTGGCCCACTTTAAGGAGCAAGGTATTCTAAACATTCAAACATACATCACATTGACACATCATACTCTCAAACAATAAAGTTACAAGTCTATTTCCCACCTCAATAAATGGCTTCATAGAGTTATGCTTTCTTAGAGACAAGCTATTTGAAATTTTAAAGTATTTGAAATACATAAAGTCCCAGATTGTCTTTTTGAGGAAAAAAAAACGAATAATGGGAGACTATTATAAGTTTGTTCTGTACTTTTGTGGCTGAAAGTTATCCACCCCCCGTTTTTTAATCTGTACAAGTGTTAATAACGCCTTTTAATTAATACAGTGAATCTACGTGTCCAAATGAAATCTTGGAAAAGATTTGTTTTCCTTGTTTCGGATTGTTAGATTTCTCTAACTGCTGGCAAAGGGCTTGGATGTTCTCAAACATTTTACTTCCATTTTATAATAGCACATTCTTTCCAGCCTCATCTCGTAACGACATCATGGTGATTTTGTCCCAAAGGTGATTTTGTCCTTTTCTTCTAGAATGAAAGCCAGAAATAAGGCTTCATCATTTCAAAAACTAAAGTTGAAAAGTCCCCGAAGCCTGGCTGAGTTAGGTGAGCCCATCCTGTGACAATTACCCTGAGGGTCTCGGTCACCATCTTCACGCTCTTAAAATGTGGCACCTAAAGGGACAGAGCCGCCATCTCCCAGGAGTGCTGTCACTTGGCGTTGACGATCAGGGATACTTAGAACCAGAGCATCTCAGAACTTGCTAAAATTGCCCCAGGAAGACAAGGGGATTGGGAGCCACTGGCTACAAAAACTGGAGGTTCTTGAGAAACTCCTTAAAAGAGCAATCTTCCCACCTGTGAACTCCGGCCTTTGGGAGCAATTCTGCTCTGCTTCCTAGTATGGGCCACTTTCCCCCCAAATTATGTCAATCATCCTACTGAAGCTCTGAGTATCACCTTATTCTGTTGAAAATCATGCTTCCCTGTTACCAAAGCTAAAGGTAAATGAATGGAACCTCTTAAGAGAAGCCCTTGGCTGAATCCATAACGAGGCACCAGTGAATGTATCTGTGCCCTGGGAGCGTGGGCAGGTCTGTCATGACTTCTAACAGCAAAGCTTTCTTCAGCCTTGCCAGACTTCAGGTGACTCACTCACCCTAATTCTCCTGTATCTGCCTCTGCCTACATATACATCTCTGGACTCTTAAGTAGACAACCGATGATTTCTATGATAAATTCAAAGACGTATAAAGATGTGAGATAAAGTAGAAATTGTATCAGAAAATACCTATTATAACTACTGACCCAGGCAGGCTTTAACTAACTTTACTTCTTCCAATTGAAATTCAAAGAGAATTCCTAGTGATGTATGCCTGATGCCTTTGAATGTTTATTCCTCCTTCCACTCAATGCCTATAAGCTAGTGGACACCCCTGGGGATCCCTTCAGGGACACTTGCCCCCAAATGCAAAATTTCATCCACAGGCAACCAGTCTTACTTCTGCAAGTCTTGTCTTTTCAGGAGACAGACAAAAATCTCTCTATTTCTTCATAAAGTATGGCTTCAGGAGACTCCTTTAAGTTTGGAGAACTTTTCTGAAAGTCTTCAATGTATGAATTATATCTATGCCCCCCAGCCCCAACCCTCATAATAGGCACTCAACATTTCCCTCCTGGATCTTTCAAAGAACGAGGCAAAGATCTCTTACCTTCCCCAGCCAGAGTCGGACTGAGACAGCTGCCGGCCCCCACCAACAGCCACCCAGAGAGGGGGATGCAAATCACTGGACTAGGGACCGTAAACAAAGTACTCAGCAAGGCTTAAACACAATTAAGGGACCGGAGACAATTTGGTAGGAGGAAATCCCTTGAATGCTGTTGCGCGTGACTGTACGTTTTCCTCTATGAGAATGTAATCCATATGTTCTTTTTAAAGCGTATCGTGTTTGCAAAGAATGTCTTTCTTTGTTTCTATCTCTTTACATCTTTATTCCTTTCCAAGATTTTCTCTATCCAAAGCCTCCATTCTGACTCTATTCCTCTGTATACCATGAACCTGCAGAAAAGAATTTGTCTGGAATCTTTGTTCTATGCTTCTAAGGGGGCGTGGGGCTTGGGAAGTGTTTGAGTCGGGGAATGGGACCATAAACTAATCTCTTTCACTGTTGCATGCAGGTAATAAAACGAATGCATGGAAGGTAAGTGTTAGTGGTGAAAAGGGCATTTGGTGCTTGTGTGGACACTCTCCTTGAAGTCAGGGCAGGGATCTTATCAGTACTTTTCATCAGAGATGCCAAGGCGCCACGGACAGGATGGTATCTAGACAATCACATCTCTGCGACGACCTTCCACTAATGGAATCATAAACAGCAGAGCTAGGAACACTTGCCCCCAAATTTGAAAAATCTCATTTTTCTTAGAAACGAGACAAGAGACAAAGTTACTTAGGGGAGGGCGGGGAACATGGTGGGTACCATGACAAAGAGGTCATTTTCATCCATCTCCCTAAAGTAGAAGCCAAAGGTTCAGGCTCTAGGTTGGAAAGGGGGATGTTCTATGTTTCGATTTTGCCTTTGAGTATACGCTGTTGACAACTTGGAACTTTCTCCCTTGGGAACACATAAGCTTCGCATTTTGAGAAGGGTGCCCCCATGTGCGTCAGATTATTCACCCGTGTTTACTTTCCGTTTGCTTTTGCTTGGTGTGGTCGAGTTGGCCAATTTCCAGCAGCCCTGAAGATGCCAGTTCCTCCCGGCCCTCTGTCCAATCACCGCGCGCCTTTGATCTCGGTCATCGCCCAGTCCAATTGGATTCAGTGAGATTCGGGAAGCTGGCCAGTTTTTCTCCTTTCTAATGCTTCTTTTAAGGGTGTGCCTGCATTTATGTTCTGAAATCATGGACATTTTGGAAAGCGATCTGTGCTTGTGTGTTCATTTTGGGCAACAGGTCATGTTATTATTCCCCTTTTTCTTTTTTTTCTTCTCCAAGGCACTTTTCTTTGAGGTCTAGGACATTAAATAGAGAGATCAGATAGTACCAACAGGAGCAATGAGTGTGCCTTAGACATAAAAATCTATTTTACTGTTTGCTGGTCAATTTCCTGGTACTGGGACCTCATAGGATCCACATGGATACAGAAAGGAAAACATCCATGTCACAGTCCCCATTCTCTTACCCCATTTTGTTCTAACTATGAAAGATCACATAAACATGAAAAAACGGAGTTGCTGAAATCAAATGACACAGTGGGACTTGAGGGAGGGCTGAATAAATCATCTCTCACTTCACCAAGAACTAATTGTCATTCTGGCCTCAGATGAGAAGAATTTATTCCTTGTATCACAATCAGAATATGTGCTGAAACTCCTGTGATCCTGGTACATCCTCATGTATTCTGCATGGTCCTTTATATTTACGTACATTATTCTTTGGAGGCTGAAGACAAGGAAGCCCAAAGGTAAAGATTTACAGCAAACTGGGCTGACACTTTCCTATGTGCACACTCCTAGGGCCAACCTGCCCTAGTGAGCTATGGGTCCTGTATTTTGGGGCTTGCAGGGAACCCACCATACTTGCTTTTTCCAGGGAAGAGGAGAGAAGGGAACACAATGACCTCACTCCTTTGCCATTCCTCCCTATACCTGATACTGCTGAGTCCTTCTACCCTGTTTACAGAATCAATCCCCCTCCAAGACTCTGACAACAAATGTCACTTGTCCTGTCCATAAAATGATTTACATAAACATTGTGTGACCCTAATCCACTCCTACTCAGCACACAATTTCTAGGCTTCAACATCAATCTAGTGCTGGAGATCTGAAACCACCCTGCAATATGTAAAGTTTCTTAAAAACTAATAATCTGTGACATCCCCGTATGGGTCAGTTAGCTTTTCTCTGTTCCATATTCACAGAGCAGAATTACCTTCTGATCGGATTAGCCTTCTCCCAGTTGTGTATCACTGGTCTTAAAATGATGGGCTCAGGGTGAGCCCGTCAGTGCTGGCCCTCCCCCAAATGGTTAAAAATACAGTTCAGTAGACTTTAAGTTCTGTGCTTGGGTAAGAGAAGCATCGAGCATATTTTCACAACAAGTAGTCTTTCTTATCTCTGTTTTGCAGAGGAAGAAATGGAGCTTCAGAGACTGGTGCTGGTGCCAGGTTTAACTCCAGAGCCTGGGCTCCTTCTTTCTGGGCTGACCAGACATGCTCAGTTCGAAGAGGAAAGGAGCACGTGAATGCTTATGAAGCATCTAATATGCACCACCCATAACACTGACTGTCTCTCAGGTATTTGTATTTTTATTTTGCTGAAGAAGACACTGAAACTCAGCAGGGTTAAGTAATTGCCCAGGGTCTACTACTAGGGAAAGTGGCAGAGCCAGGTTTCTAATCTAGGTACCTCTTCTATGTTGTGCCATGAGGACTCCTTTGCTTATTATTTTATTAGATTATGTACATATTCCTAAGTTCAGCTAAAGTCTCATTTTCTTGGGTTCAGGGTGACATACTCTCACCAGGTTTAGTTTTAGAAGAGTGCTCTGAAAAGGGGTACCTATTTCTTCTAGAATGATTAAACCATGCATTTTGCCTTATGTACATTTGGATATTGAAATAGAGCTGTGTTACTAAGCAGATTTGGGTAGGTTTGAGGCCAGGGTAGGCACAGGCCTGGTACCACCAGAGTCTATGGAAGATGCCATGGCAGTAGGGGTATTTCAGAGATCACTGAGACCATCCCTATGCCTCCAGGAGCATTTTACTTCCACTCATGTTTACTGTACTCCTTTTGGGTGCCAGGAACTTGTCAAATGCTCTCACTAAGTGGGTCTAAAACAGTGGATGAAACATGGTCTCTGCTCTCAGGGAGCTTAGGGTCCCGACAAGAAATCCATCAGGACACCAATGTGAATAATCTTTCTACTAGAGAGAATAACAAACTGCTATGGGAGGCCCAGGGAATATGCAATTGGTTCTGATGTAAGTGTGAGTGTGGGGTGGGGAAGGGGGATTGGAATCTTCATGGAAGACAGGCATTTGACATTATAAATAGAGGAGAGAATGTGATTCTGGGTGAAAAGTGCAAGACTTCTACAGAGAGCGTTGAGTAGTCTGGCTGAATTTTAGAGAGTACAGAGCAGGCAGAAAGCAGTCAAAATAAGCCTGGAAATAGTTTATGGTCATTTTTATGTCTCAGTGGTGAATTTGGACTTTATTTTGAGAGCAATGTGGTTTTGAACAGGATGGCAAAGTCAGCTTTGTGCATTATAAACAGTAGTCTAGCATTAGAGTGTTGGGGTACTCTGGGGAAAGTCAGTATGGGGAAGAGGAAAAGTGGGGCTCAGACACCATTTGGGAGGCCTCTGTGATTGTACAGGCGAGAGGCAGTGGGCACCCGATACTGGGAAATGCGGACAGGCAGGAAGTCACCACAATGGGTAGAATTAGCAAAACTTGGCAATGAATTTCAGGTGGGGAAAATTATCAAGGGAGAGGAGTTTGCAAGGTTTTAAAGCCTACTTAATAGGTTGGAGATATTGCCAGCTGAAATAGAGATACCAGGACAAGGAGTAGGTGTGGGGTGAGGAATACGCCCTAATGTTGTTAGCATAGCTACCACTTCTCCAGTGGAGAGGCAAATGCTAGAAAAAGTCGGCATTACTGCCTGACTACTAATTTATGATGCATTGTCCAAATTGTCAAATAATGCTGTCATAAGCTCACAGATGAATTTCCCACTAAAATTACGAATAATTTTATAATTGACTTCATTCCATGTATACACGCACACACGCACACAACTGCTGACACATATAATACACACACGATTTGAGGTTGCTAACTTTTTACATACAAGAAAATACATGTTTTAAGAATTCCAAGTTGAAACTTCACTTGTACTGACTCTATGTAAACAATATATTGATTATATGTTCAATTTTAAATTCCTTGAGAACAAGAACATAACTATCCAATTCTTGTACAGTGTCAGGCATAAAAAAAGCATTCTATAGATGTTTTCTTGTAATAAAAATGTTTTCTCTGTTGATCACTACTCCCAAGGTACTACTCATGTAGAAGGGTACATATAAAATGTTCCAATTTCCCCGCTTCACATGTGGAGAAACAGCCTTTGCCTTACCAAGAACTAATTTTGTGTCATTCCATGTGTTAATGCTGTAAAGAAAAATAGAGCAAATCCACTATGAGTTTCTTAGAAATGTCATGTTTTGGACCTCATGCAATGGAAGCAAACCTTTTTATTAGGGTGTACCATGATCATGTTGATTGGGAAATCTCCCATAAGTCCTCAATGCTTAGAAAGTTGTTGCCAAATAAATATATGAATATATAAAATGACTGAACATTGAAATCAAATGTAAACTTTAATTATTTAAATGGATTACTTCAAGGTGCCCAGATATTTAGTGCTAAGTACAGTAATTATTCTTTATAATTATATCGATAAATTATAATTCATAAGTGAATAATAATTATAATAATTATTCAATTACATTTGGAAATTGGTGGTGCCTAGGGCTAGAAACAAAGTCTGATTAACTCCAAAGAGTATCTTCCTAATCCCTGTGGAATATTGTTTCTGTGCTCAGATGATGTGCACATTTTCTGTAGCTTGTAGGAGGATATACTTACCCCCAAATAATCTCTTGGGTTTGGAAATGATTATTTTGCCAGAAAAAAAACATGTCATCACCTTCCTACAGAACCTCTGTAGTGGAACATTGATTGAGAATAGAACCAGCTCAAAAAGCCTTTTGGAAGCATTTTTATCCACTTAGAAAGTCTTTGATGTCCATGACATGTGTTGAGTAGTGGGAAGCAGGACAATTTGCCCAGCTGAACTGAGTTCAAAATAGAACTGTTTATCTTATGAACTTATCTTATGGAACAATGCAGAAGACAGATTTTTTTGCTCTCTTTCTTTAGATAAAATTTTTAAAGTCTTGTTTCGCAAAGGAGACAGTGCTTTTGCTGTCTCCTTCTTGTTTACTTAAATAAACTATACAGGAAACAGGCATTATTGTCTTTGTAAAAGCAATGTAAAACGTGGTAAAACCAACGATCCCCCGAGAGCGCGTGGCCACAGAGAACTCGATGTTTCTTCCATCAGGGCACATGAGAGGGCATGTTCACTTTGAACTTTCCTGGCTGCTTGCACCCCATCAGCAAATCTGCCATTGATGACTCTGGCTGACTTCCAGTATGATGGACTCAATAGCCTCAGGAGAACCTTGCTTCTCTGATTTATTTCTTGCCATTTATTTTCTAAGTAAACTTAGTTTGGAAAACTTTCTTTACAGTACCGACAAGATTTTTTCTCGGGTCGCAGTGTAAAGTTTCAGATTGCTTCCACAATAAAGTGAACATCTCTGACTCTCTACTCTTGTTGGGCAATGAAAATAACCATGAATTGAGTTCAGGAAACTTGGGTTTGAATCTTTTCTCTTTGTGACCTTGGGCAAGTCACTTAACTTCTGAGAGTCCCATCTGTCAGATCTCAGGGTTCCATCTGCAGACATTTTATTATTCTTTTCTTCTCTTTCTTAAACATAAGATTTGGGCTCAGAATATCAGAGAATGGAGAGAAGGCAACTTGGGGAAATAGCTAACACTGCTTCCCAAGCTCCCAGAACAGCTGTAGGAAGCCTCTTTAAAAAAAAAAAAAAAAAAAAAAAAATTCTTTGGTGCAGCATCTGTCAGTAAAGCCACTGACCTCTTACTGAGGATATTCGTCTATTTCCATGTGCGGAGAGTCACAGGCGACTGGCTCAGGGACTGACTGCTGCACGGAAGGTTTTCTTCAGTTCCGACCAGAAATTCTAGGTTTGCAGAGTTTGCATGCCAAGGTCCACTCTTGTTTACCAAAAGCCAATGCAGTAAGGAGCATGGGGTGTCCAATAACACGATAAACTGCAAACCGAATTTGAAAGTAGAGCAGCAGGTGCCAGAATTCTCATTTGTGCAGCCTCGCCCTGCTGTGACTGACATGACGTAAGTCCGAGACCTCGGTTCACAGTTTTATGTGACAGGACACAGGAGCGGCCAACTTTAGGGAAGAGTGATGGGAAAGCCCAAGGGTGACCCCCTCTGGGAACAGGAAGCAGGTATTGCTGGACCAACAAGGCTTTTGGACAGAGGACTTTGACAGGTTTTGTAGGAGCAGTTGAGCTCCC